>JALBYZ010000924.1:0-13018 GCA_038050575.1 Globisporangium mamillatum | reverse complement strand
ATATGGCGCAATGGGTCGGAAGGATGGTCGGAGGGTCGGATATTTTATGGTATGGCTGCTCAATTCGTGACCGCCCAGTCTCAATGTTGATGCGGCGGGTTTTTCTCTTTTGTTCGTGTATTGGCTTGAAAAATACATTGTAATTTCAATTGTGCGATTGGAGTCCAGTTTAATTTTTTTGTATGGACGTCTTCTACGCATACAGTTGCCAACGTGACAAGCACAACACAAAGCATCCGGAGTATACACAAGTACACACTTTTGACTTTTTTCGCTGATTGCTCTCAAAAAGTTTCGGTGCCAAGCCAAGGCGCCAACACAAGACGAGAGAATCCAAGGGCGTTGGACACACGCGCGATGAGAGGAAAGCGATCTTCATGGCAGGTGCGCACAGCACAACTGTAATCCATCGACACTTCAATGCAGGTGTGATTGCTGCCGCATACATGTACTATTGTGGGCTCATGCAAGTGTCTTCGAAAGCGAGAGAGAGAGAGAGAGAGTAGGACTATTCAGTACCTGTTTGATGCAATATGGAACGCGTATCGTGTGGCGTGTGAGTGAAGCGGTCATTTGCATTTGCATTCTTGTGCGGTTAACAGATCAAGTGGGTTCATGGGTGCACAATTGATTCTCTCAGCAACTACTCAAGTGATTTGGCTGATGTTCCGCAGTGAGCCAACCTGCAAGGTGACCCACAGTCATCAAGCCAGCCTGCAAGACATCAATCAACTCAACAGACCTCTCAGTTCGGTCAGTGAATCGCGCCATTGTCTGTGATAGTCACTTTGCACATTTTTTACAGTGCGATGGCTCTCTGATTCATAGAAACATGAAACATGAATGAAGAAGGCGTCAAGTTTCACTTCAGTACTCGTAGTTCAGTGAGAGTGCGCAATTGCAATTGCCCACGAGCTGCGATACCAGTGCAGTATCCAGTCCAACCCTGCCAGCTCTCTCTTCGTCATAATCATCACCAACGCGTCTCTTCCATCATTCATCACGAGCGAGCACGCGACACCCCCAATGTTCACCAGACGAATCAGACACCCCAGTATCACTCACCAGACGTGACTCAAACAAATGAACGATACAGTGCGCATGCGGTTGCTGCTTGATAATTACGGTGCTGCGAGTTAGCGGCGGCCTTCCTAGCTAGTATTTCTTCTTGGCTTTCTTGCTTGCGCGCTTGACGCTCTTGGCTTTCTTCGCGCTCTTCTTGATCGGACCGCGCTTGGCGCGCTTCACAGCGGTCTCTTGCGTCCAGACCTTGCCCCGGTAAAGCAGCGCGAGCGCAGGGATCAGCGCCCACGAGAGCACTTGTGCCACGAAATCTCTGTTGTCAACTGCTGCGGTCTCCTCACTGTCGGCGCTATTCAGTTTGTGCGCGAGACACTGTCGTTGCCACACACGCGAAGCCTCTTGTTGCTGCCCCGCCGCATCGACTGACGATGCAGAGACGTCATCCCCTTCGCTGGCAAAGAGCGTCACGCCATCGGTGAGGCGTCCGATGAACGCCTGCGGCGTGAACTCCTCGGAGATCCCCTCTCTGCGCGTCCACTTGGCCATGAGGAAGTCTCGCCACGCCACCGCATGTTTCTGCTTGTTGTTGTCACCATTGTCTTCTTGACCGCCGTGCATCATCAGCACCGCGCCGTCGAAAGCCGCGCGCTCGACCTTGTACAGAAAGAGAAACACTGACTTGGTCGAATCGAGCAGCTTACTGCTGCCGCCGCGCTGGTGCTGCTGGAAATGCGCGCGTTGGCCGTTCAATGGGTCCAGGAAAGTGTCCAGCACTGGCAGCGTCGCGTCGTCCAGCACCTGCACGTTCTCCATGATGAACAGCGTGCGCTCGGGACACGCGGCGAGCGACTTCGCCAACGCAGCGCGCAGCATCTGCTTGACATCGTGATTCGTCGACGCGAGCAGCTCCTGCGGGATCAGCTGCGCAAAGTCCAGCACCTGGACGCTCTGGCACGAGGCGGGTGTCTCGCCAAACAGCGAGGATGTGATAGCGCCGGCGAGCGTGTCGAGCGCCTTGGACGAGTTCGAAAACGCCACGAGCGCGAGCGGATACTGGCGGTCATATCTGTTGAACATGAGCAAACAAGACCCACGGTTAGCAACTACCAGCCACTCAGTGTGCGCAGTAAGTCTCTCTCTCGTTACAGTGACTCACTCGTTGGTCATGAAGCGGTCTTTCACCACCTCCAACGCGACGCGATGCAGCTGCTCATCCATACACAGCGCTGTGAATGCAATAGAGGAAAGCGCAACACATTGTAAGTTGAATACAGAATACATACATCATTACATACTATCAAACATACACGCCACGCACCGAGTCGCGCGTCCAGGCGATCAAGCAGCTCGTCTTGTTTGTAGTGCGCGCATCCCTGCGCGTTCACCACCGCCGCTGGCAGCACCAGCAGCGCCAAACACAGTAGCGCACTCAGCAGCAGCAGCATAGCGGATGGTGAAGACGACGATGACATGCGCAGTGTTGAGAGTCTCCGTCTCCGTCTCACGTGGCGCTCCAGCTCCATTGTTGTTTGTCCCCGTCGCTCACTTTCTTCTTCGCCCGTTGTGCGTGTGCGTTGGGCATTCACGCTCAAAACTGCGAGTGTGTTCTGTCGGAAATGTCAAAACCAAATCAAAACGGTCCTTGAAACATTTTCGGCAAGACAATTCGGTCAAATTTGCCAGCAATGCATATTTTGACGCTTCAACAGAATCTTTGATACAAAACAACCTTTACACATTGCTGAGTGATTTTAGCTGAGCGAGAGATCGGGGTAAATCGGAGCTGGTAAATCGGAGGTGCTTAAATAGGTTCGTTGTCCGATTATATTAGTGTATAGGCAAACATCTCTTTCACTACCAGCCATCACACTCTTGCTCAGTGATTTTTGATTGACTGCTGGCCATCTGGGGAAAATGATGAGGATCGGAATGCTTTAGATACTCCGTCCAACGCTCTGGGAGTATTTCTTCAGGACAGGATGAAATCCAGCGAGTGGCGACTATTTTCAGCCCCATTCGTTCTCCCCGCGTCTGCGTCTCGACGGTCCGACCCCCACAGTGCCGCTGTTGCCTCAGACCCCTCTTCTCGACGATCAATTGCCGACAACGACGACAGCGACGGCGGTCGCAGCTCTTTCTCTTCTTCGGATGCGAACTCTCGCTCCTTCACTGCTGATTCGTTTGCCCCTACCGCGGTCGAAGCGGCATGTACACCACTCTGTTGCAGCTTCTCACTGCTCGTCGCACGCTCCAGGTTGCCAATCATACTCTCTTCAGCGATCACTGCAGTGCCCATCAGCGATGCCACATCGTACGGATTGTAGCTCAGGATCCGACCGAACGCGTCCACCATGTCCACATTCACGTCGAGCCTCGAGACGCGCTGGTCGCTATTCACATAAAACATCACCTCGGCGTTCGTGACGATCTCCTTCCCCACGAGCTTCGCGACCAGTGCTTCATTCACGAGCGCCGACGGGAACACTGCAGTGATCGTGTCTCTCGAGAGCCTCCCGTGGTAGTTCACTATACAGCGCATCACACAGCAGCTTTCGTCGCCTTCGTCTTCATCGCCATTGCTCAAGACAACGCTGGTCGCGATCAGGTCGATGAGTCAGATCTGGAAGAGCTTAGTGTACAATCGCCACTGCTCAAAGAACATATCGATGCCGAACGGTGTCATGCCCAGATGCAGGTCGCGGTCCATACACACGTTCATAAATTCCATGTGCGCAGGCTTGCGCATGTCCAGGCCGCGTCGGTAGATCTGGAAATACTGGCGGATCAGCTTGGCGCTCGAGCCGTTCGGCGCGCTCCGTGTCGCCAGGTGCTTCGCCTCCACGAGCTGGCGCTGCATGATCAGCGTGTGGACCTCCTGCTTGAGGCTGTTCACGTCGGGCGTGAGGTTGTAGAGCTTCGAGTCCCGCGCGAGCCGGATGGCGTCGTCTGCGAGCTCGCGCGGCGTCTTCTTGCGGATGCGCTTGCGCTTCGCAAACGTCAGGATCGTCGCAACAGGGGCCGAGGCAATGGTGGCAGACGCAGGCTTCGGATCGCTCTTTCTGGCTGCTCCGGCGCTTGTGGCAGCGTTGGCATGGCGCGCAGATTTCGACGGCGTCGCCATGGCGCTCGTCGCTCAGTTGAATTTCGTGCAATGAAACAGCAAATCAGCTCAAACAAAAAGGCGAGATCTTAAAAGGACCTCTCCCTAACACTGTGATGATTCGTGTAAATCGTCCATTCTCCAGATTGTGATGATGTTTATTGGTAAAAAAGGAAAAGGGTACATTTCTCAAAATGCCTTCAAACAACATCGCATTACCCCGCCCCCGCCCGCCTAAGTCTTCTCGCATCGATAACACCAAACGAGATGATCGCAGGGTTTTTGATATTGATTGATCCTTTTTCCAGCAGCGGTCGCCGCTTTACATCACCTGATGGACCCATCACCACCACCACCGTCACCAGTCCCAACAGCTCGTGGAACTGAGAACGGCGAAGGATCCACCAAGCTGCCAATGAGGACAAAGGCTTCCTTTACACCTGAACACCGAAGATTCAATGAGTTGGGTCTAAACACACACACATGCACACGCACACATACACATACCTGTCACTTGACTACGCTCTCTCTCTCTCTTTGACTGACACGCCTGGAAATATTGACAAACATCAAAGTGACGCACTCACTCCCACTGTCCCTCACGACTCAGGACAGCAAATAGCTGAGTGAATATCGATTCGACGGTGGCGACGGCTGTGAAGGTGGCGGCTCGCCATCACCTACTTGCCGCTCTACTTCTGCTTCAAGCGTCTCGACGTCTTGGTCGAGCGACGTCCCCGCCGAGTCTAGCGTCAGGTCGTCCATGAGCTCTTCGACGTGCTCCAGGTCACCGAGCAGACTGTTTTCCCAGATCGCCGCGTTGCACATCAGCGCCGCGAGTTCGAACGGATTGTGGTCCAGCAACTCGCTGAAGCCCGCGAGGATGTCCGAGTCCACGTCCATGCGCGTCATCAGGCGGTCGCGAAAGTAGAGCAGGATTTTGACGGGAAAGTGCAGCTCTCGGCCGACCAGCTTCGCGACCAGCGCCTCGTTCGCGAGTGCCGCGGGGAAGAGCTTGAGGAGCGTCGTGCGCGAGACGTGGCCGTGGAACATGGAGAGCGTCTGCACGACGCAGCTCTCGCGGTCGCTCATGAGGATCGTCGTGGCACCGAGCGTGGACCCACGCGAGTTGAACAACTCGTTGTAGCGCACAAACTGCGCAAAGACCATCTCGATGCCAAAGTTCATCGTGCCGATCCTGAAGCCCGGGTCCGTCACGGCCTGGATGAACACGAGCGGCTTGCGGTTGCCCGGCTCGAAGTCGCTGCACACGATGAAGAACTCGCGCGCGGTCTTGAGCGCCGAGCCCGTGCCGTCGAGTGTGGTGAGGAAGCGCTGCGTCGCCAGCAGCGAGCTCTGCATCATGAGGTCGCGCATGTGCTGCTTGAGGTCATTCACGTCCAGCATGAGGTTGTAGAGCCGCGAATCGCTGCTCTGCTTCTGCCTGGCGTCCACCAGCTGCTTGGGCGTGGGGCAGCGCACGCGCTTGCGCTTGCGTTTGGTCGCCACGGCCACTGCGGTAACGGCGGAAGTGGTTGCAGAGCCACCACTGCTGCGCTGGGGGCCGATGCCAGGCAGGGCGAGCGCGCGAGTGGACGGCTGGAGCATGCGCGCTTGTGTGCGTGCGTGTATGTGTGTGTCTCTCCCCTGGTTCAGCACGTCTATTTAGAAGTGACGATTTTCTTTTTTTTACTTTGAACTAATTGGCTGATTTGTCAGTGACCAAGAAACACGGCGAGAAGGGGCGGATGTACTCGCGAGAAGTTTGTCCTCGAACCGGATTGCATTGTGCAATTCTCTTTGCTCGGTCCGTATCCATAGAGGTGTCGTCCTAACTGTATCGTGCATGCAGCCTTGGATCAGTCGTTCGTCCGACAACTCCCTACTTACATTTACATACGGGCTCAGCCGTGAAGCAAGTGGACGTTTGAGAGGAACACTCACCTTTGACAGGAGGAGGCGTTTTGATTCGAGACCCGCTGTTCCACGCGGTGTCGTAGTCTGGAATAACCCGCGCAGTCACACCATGATTGTGTGCAGCAATCACGGCCTATGCAAGCTGCTAGATAAACATTGCATCATACAGTTAGATAAGGACAGAGAGGACATACCTCTGGATGCGTCAATATATACATGCATATGTTTAGGTGGTCGAGACACGCGATCCCCAAAGGCGATTAGCTCAATTTTGCTAAACGCCTCAAAAGTGATAGTATTATTTGGTACATCCATCACCTGGTGACGTCACGGCCAAAGCTCCATCCAACTCAGTTTAGTTAGGAGGTAGACAGGCATGCCACGCTAACTGGATGGATTAAACATACAATTCCACTTGCATTCTTGTGAGCGATCGCCGCTATCGGCTGCTGAAACAGCGTGTAGTGGTATATTATGGGTCTACCATGTTTCCCTCAACGCTTTTCAATTCCCCTAGCCTGCTCTCTTCATCAACCTTCGTCTGTATGGTCGTTCAAGCATGTAGACGTGTTCTCACATATCCAGACGCACGTCTATTGTATATAAAAATGTTTCTATGGCTACGCTACGCTACTCTTCCCTGAGGCCCACGAATATTTAGCAAACACCTCTAGACTCCATCTGACACCCACCTCTACAACGTCGCACTCACTCGCTTATTCAACTCAACTCAGGGTTTCCGCGTGATCTTGGTGAGCATCGCGGCTTCGTGGGCGTACCCGATGATCTGCTCCTCAATGTTGGCGAACGGCAGCTCCTCCCACTTGGTCAGGTTGAAGTTCTGAAACGCGTAGGGCTCGGCGCCGTAGCACGACTGGAACTCGCGGAAGAGCGGTGCGCTCGACTGGATGCCGATGATGTACTTTTGCTTGATGTCCTCGTAGCTCATCATCGCGGTTGATGCAGCACCCTCTTCAACCCCCACAGCGACCTCCCCCTTTGGCGTCCTCCAGTTAAACGTTTGCAGGTGGGTCCAGTACGACTCGTCCATCTGATTGATGCGGCCGTTGAGCTTCTTCGCATTGCGGTGCAGGAAGAGCACCTCGCCACTCGGGTCGTACTGCACCATCGTCATGCCGCAAAACCTCACTTCGCGCACGATACCCGCTGCTCCAGGCGGGTACGGGATCATGAAGAAGTTCGTGCTGGACTTGAGCCACGCGAGTCGGAAGAGGTCCTTGTCGCCGTGCGCGAGGATGAGTCGGTCAAAGTGGTTCGGGCGGTGGAACGCGTAGAACTGGAGCACTTCCATGGCGACTGCGCTCTTCCGGCGGTTGATCAGGATCTGTCCGCTCTCCTGCTCAAACATGTCGACGAACTTCATATCAACAAGCTCCCAGAGCAGTGACAGCTCATGGATGTTGAAGATCGTGTTCTTTGGGTGCCAGAAGTCAGGCCAGAAGATCGCACTGTTGCGCTGGAACTCCTTCGAGTAGAATAAATACGTCGGGTCCCGCACGGGCACGTTGTCAGCATCCAGGAACAGCACGTTTTCAAAGTCCGAGTTGTAGATCGCGTGGATCTTGGTCGTGAAGCCCGTGATCGCCGGGTCCTTGATCATCTTCACGCTCACGGGGCCGTAGTTCTGCTGAATGTTCTGCAGGATATCGTTCTTCCTCGGGTTGCGCGCCATCTCAGACTCCAGAACCCATAGTTCAATCGGCAGCACACAATTGTACGACCGCAGCGCGCGGATCGTCGCGTACGCGCTCGTCATGAGCTTTGGGTACACGACGATGACGATCCCGTTGCCGCTTCCTTTCGAGCCCTGGAGTGCGCTCAGCGGCTTCCGTTTCGCCTGTTCCAGGATCTCTTCACTGCGTAGCCCAAAGTTTGCGAAGTCGCCTGCATTCGTGCACGAGAAGCTCACGTGCTCGCGCACACTGGAACAGTTAAGCTGCATCACGCGAAAGTGCTCGTTCGTGTCCTTGTCCACCATCTCGCAGTACCCGGAGACGCCACCGGTGAGCAGCTGGTTGCACGCCTTGTCCTGCTCGGGTTCTCGCGCGCCGTACGGACCGCAGCTACCCGTCTGTTTCCACCCCATGCACTCCATGGTGGGTCGAATACGCCGCGGCTCGGCTTTGCGGAAGTCTAATGCCTTGATCGCCATGATGGTCTCGTACTCGGTCGCCTCTGCTGCGTACAGTCGCTTGGCCGAGTCGAGAATCGCTTGCAATCGCGCGACTTCGGATTGTGCCGTGTCACGCAGGATCTGAAGTCGCTTGAGCTCCTTCGCGTGGTCATCCACCGACCACTCGGAGCGATCTCTCTCTGTAAACGGCTCCAACGCTGCAGCGATCACGGCGGCGACGAGCTCATCTTGGTTGGCTTTTGCTTGCTTTGAGTCCACCACTTGTTGCGCTTCAGTGGACGCAGCAATTGCGGTCGGGAGGATGCCCGCAACGTTAGCGTTCTGTGGTAGTGCTGCTTGGCCTGCCTGCTGCGCCATTTGCAGCGCTGTGCGGCGCTCTGACTCGGGTTTTTCGGTCGGGAACGATGCTGCAATCACTGGCTTGGGGCGTTTCTCCACGTCTGCTTTCGCATTGGCAATATCATCCGAAGTCGCAGGCTCTTTCGTGATGCCCAAGAGCTGGTTGATCGCCGCGAGCTCCTGGGGTGACAGCGCCTCATCCTCTATCGTTTGCGGCGCTTTGTTCACATCAACGCTGATGACCGCGCTCCTGTCGCCTTGAGTCGTTGTGCCACCGTCACTGCTCTCGGATCCGAAGAACGCGCAAATCGTGACAATGTACAGCAGCAGCGCAGTCGCGATCCACCACTTGACGGTGCGCGCCATGAGCCAGCGGAAGAGCGTGCGCAGCGTCGGCTCATTCTGCGCGCGTCCGAATACACCAGTACTACCGCCACTACCGCGCGCGTATGAAGCCGACGGCAACGACGACGGAGAAGCGTAGAGATCACGTCGCATTCCACCAAGAACAAGCACCTCGCGATGATGAGGACGATGACGATGCTGCTTGGTGCGTGAGACAGTAATAACGCGGTAAGTAAGCTGAACGATCAATCGGTCAAGCGGTCAATCTGACGCAAATCGAGTGAACGTCTCTCGACGCGTCGGTCGCGCGCAGTAACGCCGCGAGAGAGAGAGAGAGAGACGCCTGGACAGCGGAAGGGGCGGGGTGCGTTTTGTCTGGATCTAGGAGCGCTGCTGCTGGCTGAGCGGGGCCTTGGCGAGTGAGCAGCTCCGCAGTGGGGACGCGACTGGCAAAGCCTCGTCTTCTTTTTCTGCGTTGAGCACTCCCATTTGCTGTCGGTTCAGTCCAATTCGAATATTTGCTTCGAATAGTGGCCCCTCTATAAACCTTCTATTAAGAATTCCCTTTCTGATATGATAGTGTGGTTTGTAAAACAAGTATGGGCAATAACCTGCGAGAACTGATATTAACGCATCTCCGAGCGAAAAGCGGCTCCATCTGAACGCTTCAGAAATTCTTCTCGTGCCAGGAGGTGTAGTTTTAGGACAAGTGGCCTAGAAATAATGTGCTGCACCACATAAACAATCGCATGTCGTGCGTGACTTTCGTCGTTACAGTTGCGCACGACTCACAGTCAGTGGTGCATTCTGTTACGATCTCTACGCTTCTACTGCATCAGCAGCACACATTGCATCTAATGATTTGGAACGCGTCACGTTTCATCGCGGCCGGGATGACGGTGAGGTTCCTCCGTCGTTGCTGCTGCCTGCTGCTGCTGCGTATCTTCCTCCTCTTTCGGTGGAGTTGATGATACACGCTCCTCCTCTTCGTCAGCTACTACTCTTCCATCTTCTTCTTCGTGCCTAGCGACCTGATCTTTGCTTTTTAAAGGTGGAGACGCGCCATTGATCACGTTCTCGCTCTTCAGCGCTATCTCGGAGGTCATCGCCGCTAAGGTTTGCTGCGGAAGAAGAGTGGTGGGGATGGCAGCCGCAGCAGCAGTTGGGACGACAGCAGAGAGCACAACGACGACTGGAGTCGACACTGGCTCAAGATCATCGCCAGGGAATGACAGCGCAACTGCGGCTGGAGGCTGTTGTAGGTGGAGGTCACTCGCAGCCTTTTTGGTGCGGACGTCCCCAGGTGGGGTATTCTCCTGGCTTTCGACGGCAACCACGGAGTCTTCCATGCGATCTTCCATCAGTGCTGGATTGAATTCGTCGTTGTCTGCAACCATTGCTGCTGCTGCTGCTGCTTTCTGCACTTCCTTTTCGATCTCAACTGCATCATCTGCGCCATGATGATCATTGTCGTCGCGTAGGTCGTCGTCGACAGGAAAGTGGCTTGGATCCGTTTTCTGATCTTCTGGGACTCCATCACGCGGTGTATCTGCTGTTGGTTCCTTGCCGTCGTTGTGCTTCGAAGCGCCCGGCCTTTCTGTGGAAGGAAGGTCAGTACCTTGACCTTGACCCTGACGCATCGCCTCTTCTTTTCCCGGCTCTATAGACTTCGGCTCGCGGTCTGCACCAAAGCCGTCGTCCTCCCCAAGCGCATACTCACCCTCATGTTGCTTGCGTTCATTCTCCACTTCCGCAAGCTCATTTGCCGTCGTTTCATTCGTCACTGCTGGCAACACACTGCTACTTCTTTCAATCACGCCGGTGCGATCTGTAGTCGTCGGTGGTGCATCTTGAGGAGGCGTATCCAGAGAGGCAGCTGGTACATCTGGAACTGCAGTCGCTGGGGGCTGTCGCTCGGAGTTCATCAACGGCGCTGGACTTCCACTATCCTCTTTCTTCATCTCACTCTCCTTCTCTACTGCCAGTGGTGGCTCAGACGCTGTCGTCGCATTCGCCACAGCCTCTCTACCATCATCAGTAGTACCGCCATTCGCCGTACCCACTATCGAGCGCAGGTACTGCTTCGCGGCCGAGTGCATGGGACGCCACTGCGAGAAGATCTTCTGGCGCGTCGCGTCCGAATTGACGGCCTTACCAAATCGGACAATGTCCTCCGCAAAGTAGAGCGTGCTCAGGTACACGAGCACGCACGCCGCGAAGAACGCGCGCAGCTGAGTCGTGCTCATCTTTTTCGACACTGAAGATGACGGAGAACCGCCACCATTGCCACTGCCTCTGCTGCCAAAGAACCCGCTACGCCGAACGTACTTGCTGCCGCCGTGCCTCCGCGTCTTGCTACTGCCAGTGTGACTTGTGGTGTTGCTATTCGGGTTTGAACCACTCGGAAGCGCGCCGGCGGACGACTCTGACGACGGCAGGATGTCGATCGTCGTGTAGTAGCGAGTGTTCAGTGCGGCGCTTTGCTCGGACGCGCCGCGCGGCTTGCGGTGCAGCGTCGTCATCTAGTCACGTCGACCTGCAGTGTGTGTATGGGCGTTGATTGGCGTGATGAGCGCTATGTAGGGTGTAGCTTGAGCACAGAGCGTTTTAGCGCTATGGTGGAGCTTCTCTTCTTCTCTGTTGCTTCGACCTGCTTTGCTGTCGTCGCGTGCTTGTTGATAACAATCTATGTTCAGAGGCAGGATTTGAACTGGGAATCGGATAAAGAAGAACGGGAATCGAAAGCACAAAGAACAAGCAAAGTTTGACCAATTAAACAAGTATATACGACATATTATCGTGTGGGTGGTAAAAAGAATATATTAGCTTGCATCTTGGTCGTCATCATCCTATTCCGCAGAGTTAACCTCATCTCGAATTAATCTTTCGCCTTTTACTAAAGATTACCGTGGTGTTGACTCACTGAAATGCGGCTTCAACCAATTTCTGAATCCTCCCTTGTGGAGGGACCTTACATACTCGCTCCCCTCCTCCAATGACTCTATTTTCGTGGCTATCACACCCTAATGCAACGGTTAATAGTGCCAGTGGCAGCGGTGCTGCCGCCGACGATGATGAGGACGCGCCGATCGGGATGTGCCCGCGCGCGGTCCAACGAATCGGCGACCCAGCTGGCGCCATCGTGCCTCCAGATGACGACATACCTAGAACATGTGCCCTGTCACTCTTTGCTCACAACGCAGCCAGCTTCGCTTGCAAAGGCTGCACCTTCGTGGCGCAGGACATGCAGGCGCTCCGTCGCCACCGCCACGTCACCTTCGAAGACCGCTTCTTCGCGCCTTGCGCGTGTGAAGCATCATTCCCTGCACGCATCACTGCCATCAAGCACGCTACCCAATGCCAGACAGTGACCTCCACGAGCTCGGAGCCAGCAGAAGAGTCGGAACCAGCACCACCGAGCGAAACTCGCGCCGGCGTAGCGACGGCCACCGTCTGCACGCCGGCGCAAGTATTTGCACCCGTTCTCCCCAACCCTCATGATGCCGATCCCCCCGATGAATCCATGGAACCCCAAGACCCCCCCACCCTCCGAACCCCCCGACTGCGAGTACCAGGGTGGCAAGCGTCGCCGCCTCAACGCCGCCAGCACCATGACCTTCATGGACATCGACACGTCACCGACTCAGCCAAGCTCGCCCACCACGCAGTTCCTCGCCGACCTGATCGCATCGACAGCTGCGCCATCAGCTCCTGTACCAGACGTCCCGATGATCGAGAGCAGCGACCACGCTGCTGCCCGACCACCAGACACTCCACCGCATGCGTCGTGCAGGACATGGTCGCATGAAGTACTTTGGAAGGATTAATTTTGATGTTTAAGTACCTGCTTTGGTGAGTATTTAACCTGTCAAATTAAAATAAGCATTTACAGCACACAGTATGAGTAGTTTATCGTAGGTTACTTTGTGTGCGATCTCATTAGACTGGTTGTGACTCAGCTCGTGGCCGCCTTCCTGTTACAGTGTACGTCAAAAAGTTAAGGACAGCAAAACACATTTAAGGAGTAATAAACAAACTACTCCTTTTCCAAACAAATAAAAATTCTAAGCCATATGAAATATTACATCGTATATTACTGTCAGGTATGAAATATACAGATAATATGTGTAAACTTGCAG
>JALBYZ010000923.1:0-13088 GCA_038050575.1 Globisporangium mamillatum | reverse complement strand
CGCCAGATATGCTTCTTGTTGCCAGAGATGGTCAAATACTTGTCCAGGCTTCCGTTTCGAGCGAATTCAGATACAACACTGCAAGTCGAGTCCAAGAACGTTGCGCCATAGAACTGGAGGATGTGAGGGTGGTTTAGCTGGTACCAGATGCTGATCTCGCGGCGAAGCGCGGCCGCATCGAAAATTTTAATGTGCATACGCTTGACAGCGACTTGGGTTTTGAATCCCAGCATCCCGAGGAATACTGCTCCAAACCCTCCGGCGTTGATTTTGTA
Organism: Globisporangium mamillatum; assembly: GCA_038050575.1. Taxonomy (NCBI): domain Eukaryota; phylum Oomycota; class Peronosporomycetes; order Pythiales; family Pythiaceae; genus Globisporangium; species Globisporangium mamillatum. Next base: position 12,813 of record JALBYZ010000923.1, on the reverse strand, counting down.
GTTAACAGTAATCTCGTCCGAAGGGATGAACCATGGCATCGGTATCACGTTGGCAGTAAGACTACCCAGCTCTCTTTCCACATAATCGAACAAAGGGTTGAAGACTCTCAAGTGACGAAGTCGTTGCCGTTCAAAACCCAGTAGCCATATTGTTCTGCCGTTGTCCTCCGGAAAGAACTTGATATTCAGCAACGGGCAAGTTGCTGGATCGCGATCTCTCATCAACCCGTCGTTCACGTCAAGCGGATCACGGTTGATCGCTTCAGTCCACGCCTCTTCGCTTAATTTAACGTTTGTGATTTGAGCGAACCTGCTGAAACTCTCACCAAAGCGGGATCGCTGGATTTTGTTGACGAACTCGTCCACTCCCTCGTGAGCTTGTTCCAACCAGTCGATCAACTTCTGGCTTCGAATGAGCTGAGCCAAAGCGTTATCTTTTGAGAAGTGCTCGAGGAACTTGTGAACTCGGCACCCATCAAAAAGCAGGTCGTGTAGCGGTTTTCTCAGCTCTGGCGCGTAGTCTCCATCATCTCGCGTCTGCCTCTGGAGTTGCTTGAGCACGTCGTACACGTTCCGAAACCGGTCAATCACGCCTTGAGTCAACGTTTTGTAAGCGGCCAGATTCATCATGATAATAGTCGACTCAAGCAACAACAATATATTGTTGAATGAGAAGAGATTTTCCACATAGACTTCATCCAGCTAGTTGAGTCGTACTGCTTCGTTGGGGTCCATTGTGAGCGAGCGAGCGTGTTGTGCCGTGTCGCGCCACGTGGTTGTGCGAGGGAGGGGTGAATGTGTGTCGGTCCTTGTCGCGGTGAACGGCGGCAGCACTTGCCTTCTTCTTCTTTTCTCTCTTCTTTCGCGCGCGGCCGCTTTCACTGGTGGTGTGAGATCTTTTGAGAGTTCATTTTGGCTTAATCAAAGATGACACATTAGAATGATGGTCATGCTTTGAATCGTGTCGGAGTGATGTCCAGGGGAATCAAGAGGGGGAAACCAGGACGGGTTTTGAAAAACCCCTCCTGCTTTTTTTCGTGGGTCATGTCTGGTGCCATAGCCCAAGATTAGAAAGCGTGATGACTCAGTCGCCCAGTAATAATTGAGTGAGGAATTGGCTACCCTTTCAGCTTTTTTACCTCACTTCGCCGACGCGACTGGTTAAGATTGCAGCAACAGGAGAGTTATATTATTGAAGAAGACCACAATCTTTTCGAGAGGAAAACTAATGAATGATAGTTTTTAGTGCGATCGTTATACTGTCGGCGTTGGTCGACGTTCCAGTAAAGGATTGCAACGAGCATCCCGAAAGTGATTTTGCAACCGTGATTGTTCGCATACAGACTACAACATCAGCAGCAGACATCATAACTCGATTTGCTTGCTATCAGATAGCTCGCCAGTAAATCGAGTTGTGATCACTGATGAATTATTAATACCACGCAGCTTATGTTGCCTCGTTTTACAAGTCTGTGAAAGACTAGTGCCATTGAGATCCAGTTGACAGACGTAAGTCAATCAACTTGAAGCGTGTTACTGTACATTATTATCTAGCGACTAACTCTCGTGTAGCATCGCTGAGCTGGTCAATCACAGAGCTTTCGTCGAGATGATGTTGAGCTCAACACATGACCAGCAGTATTTCACTCAAACTTTTGGTGGGAATTGGTTCATTTGCTTGCCCTAGTACTTATGGGGCATACTGGGGCAAGCTACTCCTCTCTGGTGTACCCATTCGACTTGCACATGCATAAATCATTTCCTTCTTTCCATTTTCTTGGTCTCCTCATTTCTGTGCTCCCTCCTTTCAGCTTCCCTCTCAATTTCCCTCTCATTCTTCAACCCTCTGAGTGCAGAGCAGAAGCCAAAGGGCCTTCGCAAGACCGTTAACCCTCGCAGTCGCTTTTGTATCAGCAGTGTAAGCGCGTCGCGATGGAGGACCCGTCGTCCAAGGAGATCGATGCGATCCTCGTGCCGGGCATGATGAACCTCAACGTCGTGGAGGCGCTGAACCGAGCGTCGAGTCTCTGCAATGAGATGAAAGAGAGCGCGGGATTGTGTCATCGCCTGCTCGACCGCTTGCTGTTCCTGCGCGATGCACTTAGCAACAACGGCAGCGAGCTCATACTGACATCCGAGGATCATTCGAAGCTCACGACGCAGCTCGCCCACGCGGTCGGGCAAGTCGTCTCTTTCTTCAAGAAGTACGCTGAGAAGCAACCGCTGCAGCGAGTCGCAGCAAGCCGAGCGATCCGTGAGGAGGTGCCGATCCTACACGCGAAGATCGACAAGGTGTTCCACCTCGCTGAGCTCTCCGGCGCACCTGAGATGACCGCTTGGAAGCTGCAGCACGAGTCCGATATCAGCACGCAGCGCAGACAGTTTGAAGTGCTCGTTCGGGACGGAGGCGCGATTGCCAGGGACCTCGTGGGGAGCTCGCTCGACGAGGCGCTGATGGAGCTCAAGTACGAGATTGGCTGCGGGAAGAACCCAAGAGACTTCACTGAGTTGCTGTCAAACGTGCTCCACACGGTAGTGCACATGGTGGAGGACGCGACCATCCCAGAGGTTCCACCTTACTATGTGCGTCGCGACGATGTCAAAATCGGCGAGCAAATCGACATGGGCTCGTTCGGAGAGGTCCACAAGGCCAAGTGGGGATCTGGGGAGACCGAAGTCGTTACCAAGATGTTGTACCTGGACGGAGACGAGACGAAGCGGCAATTCCTGCGCGAGTCCGAGATCTGGTACCGACTGAGCCACCCGAACGTGAACAAGATGCTCGGTGGGTGTCCAGTCGGCAAGCCGCTCTTCTTCATCGCGGAATACGCTAAGCAGGGCAACTTCGTGGACTTTCTGCACAAGAGCGAGAACAAGAGCAAGCTCTGGCAACTTTTCTATCAGGCAGCACAGGGGCTCTCGTACCTGCATTCTAAGAACGTCATCCACTGCGACATCAAATGCAACAACATCCTGGTTGGCGATGATGGAGCTGCGAAGCTCTGTGATTTCGGGTTCAGTCATATCCGCAAGCTCTCGATCGGCAAGAGCATCAAGGAGCAGCCGAGCTCGGCTCGCTGGAAAGCCCCCGAGTGCTTGCTGGAACAAGGTCCGGGAGCAAACCCGACGTTCAAATCCGATGTGTACGCGCTGGCGATGAGCATCATTGAAGCAAAGATTGGCGGTGTGCCTTGGGGCGTGATGAGCGATGAGGCCATCATCGATGAAGTCGCCACTGGAAACGGTTACCCTTGTCCCGAAGGCAGTATCTTCAGTGATAAAGAGTGGCAAATGATTCAAGGCATGACGGCGTTCAATCCTGAGAACCGCATGAGCTTGCCCGAAGCGATGGAGATGCTGGCCGAGCTGGTGAGAGAGGAAGCGGCGAGCAACATGCCAATGCAAACCGTGTTGTGTGGACACTGCAAGGGTACAAACCCTTCCACGAAGAAACACTGCGGCGACTGTGGTGAACCTCTCGAGAAGTCACGAAAAATGCAAAAGATCAGCAACTAAACAATGTGAAGAAAATGCAAGTTGGTCGGATCAGTGGTTTAAAGTTGTGTGATGAAGGGTATGGAATTTTTCTAACTGCTTTGTGTCATTCTATTGATAATGAAGGGGCTTCTTTATCAGTCTATCAAACCTCACTGCGTCTTCTTCTTCTTGAGGTCTGGCGCTGATGAGTTCTCCTCCTTGTACGGGTACGAGCTGTAGAGAAAGAGGCTGAACGTCACGAGCGCCGCCGCGATATACACTTCGGTTGGCAGCACGGCGCCGTAGACGAACGACTCAACGAACGCCGTGAACGCGATGCCGCAGATGAGCGCGAACGACTTGAGCACGCCGCCCATATGCTTGGTCACGGTGCCGACCAGCAGTCCACCGAACGCGTTCGTGACCACGGGGATCAGTGTGTACGCGTCGCATCCGTCCAGCAGCGATCCGAAGAGCGAGTCATTCGAGCCAACGACGCCTGTCTCTAATGTGGAGGCAGAGGATCCAGAAGCCGAGACGAAGGCAGGCCAGAGCATCGGCAGCACGAGAAAGACGCTCCCGTACACCGAGAGCTCGATGGTGACGAGCGCCGCGTCGCGCTGGTGCAGCTGCATCGAGCGCTGCGTGATGGCGGCGCCGACACCCGAGAGGATGGACGCCACCAACACCGGCAGCAAGCCCAGCTCAAACGACGCCGCATGCTCATGGTTTCTACCCTTCGTGTTGCCATCACCACCATCCTTTGCGAGCGAGAGCAGCACTGCGGCTGAGAGCAGCAGGAGCATGGCGCCGCACTGCTGGCCGCTGAAGCGCTTACCGAGCAGCAGGTAGACGAAGAGCGCGGTCCAGAGCAGCTTGGTCTGGTTCACGAGGTTGAACACGATGGGCGGTAGGTGCTGGTACGAGATCTGCACGAGCACGTTCTGCACCGCGTAAGTGCACGCGGGTAGGCCCGACGCGCGCAGACTCTGCGAAAAGCTCCACGCCTTGAGTGCCTTGGCCAGCTCGCCGTTCATCGCGATGACGAGGAACGCGACCAGCAGCTTACAGAACTCGCACGCGACCACGAGCGCCGCAGACGACGTGGCACCTGACGCGAACTCCTTGTAGAGGATCGGCTGCAGTCCGAACTGCACGGCCAGCAGCAGCATGGACACGAGGCCTACGGTGGAGATCGCCATGCCAATAGCTGTGGTAATGAGGTGGTGATGGCGCTCTAGTGTGGACTGTGGTGCTGTTTGTTTTTGGTTCAGCTATTTGTGTGATGATGATTACGGAATAAAAAACCCCTTGTTGCGTGTGATGATGGGGAGGTGGGTGAAAATGTGGTCCGGTGGTACAGTGAAATCCGTCTATAGCGGCGTAATACGACTTACTGTATAAGAGCGCTCGACATTCCGACACTAAAAAAAATGTCGACCTGATCTGTCCAAAGAGCAAAGATATCGGGAGACTTAGCGGATACCACCACGCAGCGTTCTTGTCAAAGCGTCGACAAGACCCACGCTCGCAAGTATTCTCCGTCCCCTTTGAGCGCTTCAAAATGGCCACCTCGTGCTAAGAGCATCGGATGTTGTTCATTTTCCTACTGTTCGGAATGGTCGGAAACCACAAAACAAGCCGTTCATCATCTGTAATCTGTGAAAGAGGTCCAGGAACAAGGGAGTTTGTTTTCAGTTCTGGCTCGAAGTCGCCTATTGAGCTACTCGGTGATCATCGATTCTTATTCTAGTGTACCAATGGCTCGAGGATGTAATCACTATCCATCGGCGAAGAGTTCCGCAGCCGTCATACAAAATGATATGGTAGTCCTCTGGACAGAGCTTAGGGATACCAATATACCTACCTCCTTCTAAAAGCACGACAAGCTACCTGTCTCTATATGTACTGTATATCATATCTCGGTCTACTGCAGCTCGAGCAAGTGCGTCATGGTCTGGAACGCTGCGCGCTGCTCCGCTGGCTCCTCGCTCTTGCGCAGCACCTCGAGCGTCTCCGAGATGCGCTCCTTGTGAATGAGCAGATGCAGCGTGAGGTCGTGGTCAGCGTCCCGGTGGTGCTGCGTCAACGCTACGAGCACGGACGCCGCCGCAACGCGGATCATCGAGTACTTAGCGTCGCGCACGCCGTAGTCGCCGCAACACGTGTCCACGATCTGGTTCATCGTCTGTGGTGCGGTAAACGCCTTGGCTGGTGCACTCGTGACGACGGCCGACAACGCTTCAAGCACGGACTTACGGATGCTCCACACGTTCAAGTCCGAGCGTGTGACGCACTCATTCAGCCACGCGATGGTATCGGTCGCTTGTGTGGCTGGACTGGCAGGCGGCGTCGTAGTTTGTACCAAATCCTCTCCATTGCTCTCGGAATCATCAATAGCGCTCCCAGAGGGGAATGCAGACGGCCACACGAGCGCCAGCGACTCGAAGACACTCTTGACCATGAGCGGCGGGAGCATGAACCGCTGCGTATTACCATCATCATCTGCTGCTGGTGTTTCTATCTCCATGACTTGATCATCATCACGCTCTTGCTCTGGACTATCTCCAGCAAGTCCATTTTCACCACCGCTTGTCTTCCCGTCCAGCCATTTCAGGAACACCCCACGCAAGAGCGAGAAGTTCGCAAGCTGCAGCTGCCACTCCCCACTGCCCATCTGCTTGGACAGCTTGCCGAAACTCATGAGCGCACTCTCCATGTACGCCATGTCTCTGTTCTTCCACGCACGCTCGCACTCGTCCAGCAGTAGCTTTGACAAGAAGCGGTCCTGCTTCTTCTCCTTCTTCACAGACGCCAGAGCCACAAGCGCCTCGAGGATCACGCCCTTGCCCTTCCACAGTCGTCCCGGCACGGCGTCCACGAGGTTCTTCCAAATGCGCTCGCTCTGCTGCTGAGTGATGCGCGAGCGGTAGCTCGACGTCTCAGAGAAAAGTGCATGCAACGCCAGCGCCGCCTGCTTGCGCGTGTCCCACGCCGTGTGACCGATGAAGCACGCGATGCTCGCCAGCGTCGCGTCGACCGATGCCTCGGCGTACAGCACGGACGGCGGGAGCTCCTCCAGCACCGCTGTCCACGCGGTCTTGAGCACCTCGGTCGACGCAAACTGGCCAATGAACGCGCCGGGGAACACGTGTGTGCAGTACCAGTCGTTGCGGTTGTCCGCCTGCACCATGGTGCTCGCGTCCGTGATCGGCGGCACTTTCGCCACGAGCTCTTTCGTTGCGATCGCGGTGACGAGCAAGAAGCGGTTCGCGTCTGACGACTGGGCGGGGCTGTTCGCAACTTCACTAGTTGCGCCGCCAGCACTCATCGACGTATCGCCATTGCTAGCAGCAGTCGGACTGGACGACCGCTTGGTCTTGTTGAACGCAAAGATGCCAGCGCGAACGTACTCCCTAACGAGCGGAGCGTCCACCAGCGGACACAGGTATGCGGCGGCGCGACAGTACGTCTGGATGACCAATCCGTCCATCAACCCACTGGAAGACGCGCCATACCGACTCTCCTCGTCGCCGTACACGTCGTTCTCCACCGACGTCTTGTTGCCAACGAACGGCACAAACACTCGTGTGAGCAGCAGCTCCGCTCCCTTGCATTTGCGCAACTCGAACGGCAGCTCCACCGCCAACGACACCACAAAGTTCGCTGTGCCTACTCGCGTGTTTAGCCCGACACCAAAGCGCAACAGGTTCGACACACCCCTCGACAGCTCGTCCACGATCTTCACGCACATGTCGGTGCCTGCGAGCTCCTTGAGTCTCGTCGTCGACAGCTCGAGCAGTTGCCCCACCGGTCCAGACTGGCTGATCGACACGCGCAAACGCTCCAGCTGGTCTTTCTTTTGCACGTGAAACTGCGCGTACTGCAGCTCGGGCATCTCCAAAGAAGACAAGTACTCGAGCAGCTTCAGGATCAAAGACGCAAGCGACTCCTGGATAGCAACAGCGTCCAGGGCTTTCACGAGACGGAGCAAGATATCGATACCGAGCGCGCGGCAGACCATGTTCTTGTTCACAATACCGACCTCAATGAGGTACTGCAGCAGGATTTTGCGGCAGAACTCGTCGTTCGCTGCGATGCGCAGACTCAGCTCGCCCATGTACCGGTACAACTTAAGTCCGACCACGCACACAGCCTCCATCACATCATCGACAGCAGCCGACGCGAGCTTCCACAAGTGTAGAAACTCGTCTCGCAGCTGATCGGCGTCCACGCCGTTCAAAATGTCGATCAGCGCCAGGCACGCAGCCTCGCGGTACTTGAAATTGCGACTGCCTTCCAGGCGTGAGAGCAGGAACTTGAAGATCACGTGCCAGTGCTGCTGCAGCAAAGTCTTCTCCTGCGTGCTCGTGGTGACAAACTTGCCCTTGGCAAAGGTCCACAGATTGTTCATCACCTCCGACACCTTGGAATTTGAGTGGAACTTGAGCAGATACAGCCACGGTACGAGTTTGTTCGTGTTCGAGTAGCTCTCGTCCATCCACAACTTGCCGGCTTTCTCGATGATCGATAAGCGGAAGGCTCTGTCCACCTCGACAAACGAGAACAGCTTCTGCTTGGTTCCTTCAAAACCCAAGGGCACTGAAGGAGTATCGAGAAGCGTCTGCCAGATCGGGTCTGTCGTACTCAGATACAGGAGAGCATACATGAGCTCAGGGTCCCCAATGTCAGCCGCCAGGTTGCTGACTTCGCGGTACGCCGCATTTTCCACAGTCGTGCCAGTAGCAGCAGCAGCAGGCGTTGCTTGCGAGGGACTTGGTGTCGGTCTCGTGATCCCTGGTGCCGGTTCAGCTGGAGTCGGAGCATCCATGTCCACGTCTTCAGCGTCTAAGCCAGACACACTAGTCGAGTTCGAAGCGAATGCTCGGAAGCAGCGAAGCCGACGGAAGAGACTGTCACTGAACTGGTCACCCAGCTCGGCGTTTGGCGATCGCAGACGAAGGTACGCGAGTCCTTTCACCGCGCTCTCCTTCGCGATAGAATTGCTGTCGTTCAGCATCGTGACAAAGAACTCGTGCGTGTCGATCAAGAGCTGCGTGAACACCTTGGATCGAAGAATTGAGTTCCAGTTCGACGATGCCGCTACTGAAGTTTCTTCAGATGATGACAGCCCAGCGACACATACGCACAGCAGCCATGTTGTCGCACTGCGTCGGACAGTTGGTTGGCGAGACTCGGCGAATTTACTGAGCAGCCGTGAAAAGATGGCAGCAGCACGACTCTCAGCAAACGTGATCTCGCGCACTGTTGCCTTTGAGCTGATCTCACTGGACGTGTGGTTCCCAATAGTGATGAGCGCTTCGCCAGCAAGAAGCTGGAGCTCCGGGTCTTGCTCATTTCCAAGTTTCAGTACAGCATTCACGGCATCTTCGAGAGGACTCGTCAAGTCCGCTAGCTTCTCCTCCGTTGTGGCTGGCAGTCCTGCTACAGCGCGACTGAGGTTCTCGACTGCGATATACTTGAGCTTTGTCAACTTTAGCTTCAGACTTCCATCCGAGCTGATGCCACTGAGATCCCATTCGACCACCTTCTGTAACTCTGCTAGACTCTGGCGCTTGAGCTTCACCCACTCGGATGCTGAAGAAGAAGACGCGTCGCTGAGGAGGAACTTGGTCAAGGAGCCACCCGAACCAATGCCGTCCAACACGCTGCGAAGAAGGTCGATGCGAGCGTTCTGGTCATCTTCGCCACGTGGGAAACCCGTGAAGTTGGAGCACAATTTCACTGTCGCTTCCAACAGCGCCACCATCTTCCCAAATGATGAGAGGATGGATCCCGCTTGCGTCTCTGTTAGCTTCCCTTCTGACTGCTCGAGAACCGAAATTGCGCTTCCTAGCACGTACTGGAGCCGAGGCACATCGCTTGGCTGCATACTCGTGTCCTCACATTGAATACCGACTTGTTGGACTACCTCGTTCACTGCACGCTCGGCTGTGAAACTCTGTGCTTGCATCATGCACTGCACGAGCACGCCAATGCTCTGGAGGAAGTCTCTTTCCGACGAAATGCACGCAACGTCCAGAAACTGCGGCACTGACCTGCCTAAGATGTCCGTCACCGATGCCTTGTCGAATGAGCAAATCTCCACGAGACTACTTGCAGCAGCTTGGTACATACCCGAGAGCGCCGCATTGTCACCTGAGAGCGCGACTTCAGGTTTCCCCAAGAGCGTCTGCACAAAGTATTCGACCATCACGCTGCTCTCGTCCGCGATCTCCATCTCGCCTCCATTTCGCGAACTCTTGATCACTCGTAGGCAAAACTTGAGAAAGCTCTCCACGGTTCTGGCGTCCTGGATGCTCTTCTTGATGTCCTTGAGCGGATATTTCGCGTGCAGGTATTTGGAGACAGCACTGAGCGACGGTAGCGGATCGGTGTACAACGCTTTCGCCGACAGAGTCTGCACTTCCTTGTCGGCGTCCCCGCAAAGTCTCAAGAGCGCAAAGCGCATCGTGATGCTGCTGTCACTAGCGCCACTTTCAGTCAAAAGGTCGCCGCACCACGTCGCAATCGCAGCCCGCACGCGCTCGTAGTTCTTGCTCTTGTCGAAGATCCTGGAGCCGTCCAACAAGTCGATGAGCTCATTGCGCACTTTTGCCTTGATCGACGCGGACGCCTGCAGTCCATACGCGCGAGAGAACGACGTGAACGCCTTCAGCGCATTCGCACCCGTTCCCGTGCGGCGCTCTTCTTCGATAAGGCAACGCACGAGCAACACCTGGAAAGCCTGTTCTGATCCAGCGACGATGCTTGGCGCTCTTGTGCCAATCACAGTGAGGGTCTCGTAGATCCCCTGACGAAACTCGCGCATGAATGCCGCTTGGGACGCGTCACTGTCTGCATTCGGGTCCATGAGCACTCGCAGCAGCGTCGGGAAGATGACGGGTCCCAGAAAATGCTCGACGAACGTACTCTCTGTGTGAATGAACGTCCAGTGGCACAGTCGGACGCCCGCCAACTTGACTTTGTTTGCGATGTTCTGTGGCCGCGACGACTCCGTGCCGTACATGAGGTGACAGAGCAACTGCAGCATCATCGGCATCACATTTGTGGCGGCTTTGGACTCAAACAACAGTGTCAGCGCCTGCAGGATACTCGCGTCCGCGAGTCGCGTTCGGTTGCTCAACACCAGCTGCTCGTACCCACTGAAGGCGCCAGAGCCCTGCGCGACTTGGCTGCCAAGCACCAGCGCGATGATCCTTCGCATGAGCTGGGAATCTTCCAGTTGGACATACTCGTGCTTCATGACACGCACCAGTTGCTCTTCGCAAAAACTCTTGATCGTGTGGTAGTACGACGCGCAGCCAGCGAGGTAGTGGACGTACTTGTGCTTGCTGGGGATCTCCAGCTCTTTGAGGAATCGCAGCGCGTTCATCTGCGTGTCGTACAGGCGCTCTTTGTTGAACTCCTCCGCAATCACGATTCGCTGGATGCGCTCCAGTCGTGGCGTCATGAGCCCAAATACAGAGGCTTCGGTACTCTCTCTGCTGGCGCTTCTGGACGGCGTGTCGTACAGCAGGAAGTCGAGCAGAAAGTCCAGCATGACCTCCATGTTGCCGACCACAGTTGGGTCCATCTGCTTTAAGCTAACGCTCTCTACCTCTGGGGTCTCCAAGGTGCTAGTACTCGAATCGCTGGCGCTGGTGTCAATTGCGACTGGCGGCGCGCGAAGAAGATCCGGTGCTGGAGGTGGTGGGTACACTGCGTTCCCCGTGATGGGCAGTGCGCGAATCAGCAGGCGAAAGAAAATCTCTTGCTGAGATGTGGTGTACTTTTCAAGTGCCTTGAAGATCTCAGCGAGCACCTCACCGCGCTCATCCTGCGACGCCGCGCGAAAGCCGATTTCTGCAGCAAAAGAGTACAAGCAGCACAACAACGTAATCATGTCAGCTCTTGTGAACCCATACGCATACGAATACATAGACGTAGACAACGACACCACCACCATTACGCGCAGTAGCTCGTACCGATAAACATGAACGCAACGTTGTGCGTGAACACCGAGAGGTCAGTCTCCTGCAGCAGTGCGCCAAGCGCTCGCAGCGGTAGCTTTGGGCTCGGCAGCGCCTGGAGACGGGTCTTGACGTGCGACACCACTTGTAGGATCTACATCCATACACACACACACACATACTTAGCACCATAAGACCCACATATGCTAGTGAACTAATGATCTCTACACCAGCGCACCTTGTCCTTGAGCTGCACGGTCAGCGGCGCGCTCGTGTCCTTGGGGAAGAGCTTGAGCAGCTGCGGGAGCAGCGACTGCAGCACGTCGAGCATGCGCTCGTCCGTGGCGCTCGCGAGGCGGAAGAGGACGCGGTCGAGCGCGTCGATGTCCTTCTGTAAGTCGGCGGTGCCGATTGCCTGCTGCTGCGCCATGCTTGCTTCTGCTGCTGACGTTTGCTGTTGGATCTCTTCGCGTGCTTCTGACGAAGATGATTGCGTTGTGTGAACAGTTTGTTCAAGAAGAGTGTCAAAAACAAGAAAGGGAAAGATTGAATTTACAGACTATATCTGATAAGGTACGATTCGAAACCTGACTTGATTTGAAAATATTTAATGCTAATCACGTTAGACACGAGGCTGCCAGCGCATCCATATCAAATGGTTCAAATGCTAATACAGATAACGACGGAAAAACTCCCACGACTCAAAAACACGCCATCTCAAAAGTGGAACTTTTGTTTTGTATGGAATCAGTATCCATAATTTCATCCAATTAGACGACGCAAAAGTCTATAAGTTTAGCCAATCTAAATAACGACAAAATTTGTGGCGACCAGCGCGCGTTGGGAATGATTGGCAACGAAATCCAAACAAACGAGCTGCTGCGTTCATTTGAGTTTCGTCGCAATGGGAAGGCAGGCGACGTACGACATCAAGAAGAAGAGGAATGCGCTGCGTCTCATCGAAAAGGTTGGTACCGTCGAGGCTGAGCGCCTTTTGAGTATCCCGCGTCGGACCCTTCGTGGCTGGGAGGAGCGCACGGAAGCTATTTTTGCATTTACAGGAAGCGAAAAGCGCAAGACAACGGGTGGGCAGGGCGCAAAGGAAATCTTTCCTTTTGCGCACGATTTAATTTTGTTTATGAAAGACGTTCGACGCTCGGAAGAAATTCTGTCTTCCATACGTATGATTTTCTTTATAAAGCAATCATACGGCTCGTGGCTCAAGGGCTACATGGACGATAAGGATTCAACCAAAGCGTTCAACGCCCTCATGCGATTATGTCAGCGTTTCGCCCACAGGTATGGATATGTTTGTCATGTTTTCTATTCTTATTACTTTATTCTGACGAAACAATTGCTGACT
>JALBYZ010000922.1:0-13095 GCA_038050575.1 Globisporangium mamillatum | reverse complement strand
CGCTGCAGCAGAGGACGGCTAGCTGGACGCGGTGCAGTGGATCGCTGAGCACCATTCCGAATCCGCGTCTCGGAGCACGGTCGATTCTGCCACGAGCAGTGGCGATTTGGCTCGGCTGCAGTGGGTGAGTGAGAAATACCCGACACCAGGCTTCTGTTCAGCCCGGAAGGCGATGAAGCGAGCCGCAACGACTGATAATCTGGAGATAGTGGAGTATCTGCATTTGGTGCGGGGACTGGAGACTGGTGAAGCACAGTTTCCTCCACATCTTGAAGTGGCTGTACGCTAAGAGATCGATGGAGTCAAAGAATAAGAAGTGGACACCTCCGAATGCTGTGGTCCTCGCTGCGAAGAACGGACACTTAGAGGCTCTCCAGTATTTGGCTCTCAGGTTGCCTCAGAGATTCTTGGATGGTGCGGTTGATGATGCTTCGGAGAATGGACAAGTGAATGTGCTTCAGTGGTTCAACAGGTGAACCAAAGCGCAGATCTCGGAGACACTGCGTCAGGCTGCTCAAAATGGCCACCTGAGAGTCCTACGATGGCTCTTCGAGGCATTTCCGCGCGTCGTCATCAACTTCTGCGATTCGAGCCTGTTGAGAGATATGACTGGGTACAGGTCGTGAAGCGGTTTCTCGACTACGAACTCGCAAATTATGATTCCGTTATCGCAGCCATTGAGGTCGCTAAAGACACTGGAAATGACGAAATTGTGGAGCTTCTTAGGGATTTCGCCGTAGAGAAACGGCGGTGCCACTATAGCAACGAAGAGGAGTACGCGGATTTCGACTGCACTTCTACTGACGCGTACGACAATTCTGGCGACTTTAGCGACCATAGTGAGTATGGAGACTGGTATGAATTCGAGTATCCGTTCAGCTCTTGATACGAAGATTTGATGAGTGCGAATGAAGTGGAGGAACTACAGAATCAGGGGTCGGATCTTTAACCAGAACGTCTCTACGTTTGTTGTTCTCTACTTGTGGACGTGATATTTCCTGCTTTGACCTCCTCGTGGTTGCGTAGGTAGCACCTGCCGAACCTCCTCAGCAGTTGGTGTGTCACCGCGGCACAGTGAGTGCTCACGAATGAAATGGAGCGACCGCTTCGACTGGCTCCGTCAGCCTTCGTCGAAGCTCGCAATCAACTTTCTTCTTCCGGTGCGAGCGAACGCATCCCTGCTATGTACTGACACACGGGTGGTTCGCCCACGCTGAGATCACCAGTTTGCGCTGCGCAGTGCGCCGAATTCACCACGAGCTCAACTTGAGTTTCCCTGTACAAATGGAGCAGATGAATGAGAGATGGGACTAATGAAATATCTGGTAAATTATGAATAATCGTTCTAGATTTGTACAAACTCTAGCCAGCATTCAGGCGACCACTCGACAAGGTCAGGAGGTCTCGGTCGCAAACTCCGCCTTGAGTGTCCACTTCCGTCCGCGGCACTCGGCCATGTCCCTCAGCAGGTTGCGGAACACCATCTTGTCCTTTGGCGCTATGAGGTTCGCAAACGCCTCCAGAATGTCTTCGGTCGTGACGCCATTGCGTCTTCGCGGGTCGGTTCTGGACGGCGTGAGGAACGCGTGCAGCTGCTTGGTCATTTCGTCCACCGTCATGAACCCGTTCTTCAGAGCGGGGCCACCCAAGTTCCCCACTGACGACGGTGCGACGCCATTCTTGCGCATCTTGATCTTCGCCAGCATGTCCTTCGACGAGAGCGTCTTCTGCGCAAACGGACTGGCATTTTGGGTCGATGATGACGCCACTCTGTTGCGTCTCACACCGCCAATGATATTGGACGATAACGGCGGCGTCACTGAAGAAGATGAACTTGACGCAAGCGGCTGTCGGCCTCTTGCCACGCGGTTCCCAAACCGTCCAACCCGCTGAGACGGATCACCGGCCACGCCACTGCGACCTGTCCACGTTGGCGTGAACAGACTCTCTCGCTGCTGACGGATCAGAGCACAGGACGCGCGCAATGAGCTCAGCGCCGATTTGGCAATCTTTGTCGACTCCATGTCGATCAGGTCCGCTTCCTGGTTCTGCACGCCGTCGCATTCGACTGCGTCGTGGTTGAACACGCCGCGAATGCCTTCGCCGTCGAAGAGCTTCTTCAGGATCGCGTCGTTGTCACCAGCACTGGCGCTGTTTGATCCCGCTTCTTTGTCGTCGCCCACATCGGCAACATCGTCAACTTGAACCTCTTCATCTTCATCCTCTTCTCCTTCTTCCTTAGGTTCGACATCTCCACTACCAGCACCAGCAGGAACAGCAGCGTCCAGAGGGTTCTCCACATTCCCTCCAATAAATAAGTCGTTCGTCTCTGCTCCCTGGTCCTTCTCATCCCCTAGCACGAACAAATCCCGCAGCGAATGTTTGTTGAAGCACCGCTTGCGCTTGGCGTCGTGCAGCACTTTCGTGGTCAAGTACTGCTTGAAGATCTGTCGGTGGTAGATCTTCTCTTCGATCGTGCCGCTCGTGATCAGTCGGTAGATCGTCACCTGCTTCGTCTGGCCAAGCCGCCACGAGCGCTCGCGAGCTTGCAGGTCGGTCGACGGGTTCCAGTCCGGGTCAAAGATCACAACACGGTCAGCGCCAATCAGATTGATTCCAATTCCACCAGCGCGGGTCGTGAGCAAAAAGATAAAGATCTTGCTGTCGTCCGCGTTGAACGCGTCCAGCAGCGACTGCCGCTCCTTGACGCTCGTCGTGCCGTCCAATCGGCAAAAGCAGTACCCGAGCCGCACCATCATGCTCTCCAAGATGTCGAGCATCTTGCGGGTCTGCGTGAAGAGCAGCACGCGATGCTCCTGCTCTTTCCATAACGACAAAATCTTGCCCAGCACTATCATCTTCCCACTGCTCTCAGGTGATCCGTAGTCTTCGATTTCGCTACTCAGGGTCCTGTAAGCTGCCGCACCGTGGTCACCAGCAGTGGACAGTAAGTCCGGGTGGTTGCAGATGTGTCGCAAGATAGAAATTGCTCGGAAAGGACGAATGTCGCGCTGAAGCACAGAGGCCACCTCGGGCGAATTCAAATACGTCTTGTAGGTGCTTCGCTGCCGGGAAGTCAGGCTGCAGAAGAGGATCTGCTCCATCTTCTCGGGCATCTTGGTCACGTGCTGGATCTCCTTCTTCGTCCTTCGCAGCAGGAACGGGTTGATCAGGTCCTTCAGCACCAGCGCGCACTTGTACGCCATCAGCACTTGCATCTTGGACGCGTTCGCATACCCACCAGTGCGGATCGGCAGCACAAACTCGTCGTCGAAAGTCGGCAGCGTGCCCAATTTCCCAGGATACACAAAGTCAAAGAGCGACCAGAGCTCGCGCAAGCGGTTCTGGATTGGCGTGCCCGTGAGGATGATGCGATGCACAGTCCGGAACTGTTTACACACGAGTGTGATCTCGGCGTCCGGGTTGCGGATCCGGTGACCCTCATCGAGCACCACGTAGTCCCACTCCACGTCCATGAAGAGCTCCTGGTACTGGCGCACATTCTCATATGTCGAAATGACGACGCCGCCGCCATTGCCGATCGTGTGATTCTCGCCATCGCCATCGCCTTCCAGTACTTCCTGGATCAGCTGAGTGTAGGTTCTACCAGCGAGCGTCATCCCAGATCCTGACCCATGTAGCAGCACCACGCGCATCATCGGGCACCACTTGTGGAACTCGCGCACCCATTGCAGCAGTACGGACGCAGGACACAGCAGGAGCACCGTGCGCACGCGATGCACGTGGTGCATCGCGCCTAGAAACGCTGCGATTTGCACAGTCTTCCCCAGCCCCATTTCGTCGCCCAAGATGCCGCCAGTGTTGCGCTCGTGCAGGTGGTGCAGCCACTCCAAGCATTCTTTCTGGTGCGGAAACAGGTGCTCGTAGATGTATGTGGGTACAACGAGCCCCGAATCCGTTTGCATCGTGTCGTCTGGCGCGTAGTACTGCTCTTCGCCCTCTGTATCGGCTGCTGCTGCGATTTCTATGGCCAACGCGTGGTCCGTTTGGTCCTGTGCAATAGCAACTTCGTCGTGAAAGTCGCCATCGTCCAGCAACTCGTCGTCTCCCCCTTTCTCTTCTTCTTCGCTCAACTCTTCTCGGCGTATCCGTTGTTTGGGGCGCGGGTTGTTGTAGAAGCTCACACGCTCTTCGCGAATTGTCTTCTTGATCGCGCGCTTAAAGTCCTCAATGCGCTTTGCGAAAGTCACTGCGCAGCCGTCGTCAAGCCAATTCTTCGCGTCTTTCTTCTGTTTCTTCAAGCTCTTGAACTTGCCGCCGCTCAGCGAGTCCATTTCGATCACTTCTTCATCGTCTTCTTCACCGTCTTCTTCGCCATCGTCATCGACATTCTCATCTGGCATGTACTCCTCCTCTTCGTCATCATCTGCATCATCGGTTCTGCTCCTTGTAGCTTTCTTTTTCGTCTTCCTCTTGCTGTCGCTGGTGCTTCTGCTAGCGCTACTGCTCTGCCTCAGTCGCTTCTTGGACTCGTTCTTCTTTTGCTTCGCCTGCTTCTTGCGCTTCCCACTTAGCACGTCAGGCACGTAGTCCGAATCGTCCGAGTGCGCTTCATCGCCGCTCTCGATCTCTTGCTCGCCATTCTCGTCATTCTCGTTAACCAGGAAGCGCGAGGGCGACGGCGGCGGCGTCACCTGCTGCTCTTCCACTGCTACTGCTAATGAGGAAGCGTCCATGTGCGTCTGTATCTATAAGATGAACACACCTAGAGGCACAGGCAGCCTGGTCTGCAGCTGCTGATAGCTGAAGCTGCAGGTTGATGCGGAAATGGAACGAGCTGACGCAGTGGCTTGATTGTCGCGTTGCCTTCACGAGCCTTCTGCTCAGTTCCCGCACTATTTTCGCTGAACAGCGCAATGAGCGCGCGAAAACGGACCGCGGTCTACTGAACCGTGGTTGGGATAGGTGAACCGTCTTTTGATTACCTTTACTCAAACAACTACCTCAATAAGCATACAAACCATACTGCATTTCTACCTTTATCTTATTATCAGAGGTGAAAACCGGCGCGACCCCCTTTCTTCAAATTGGCCTGCCCCTCTCAATTGGCTTCCACAACGCAAATGCGGCACCGAGCCATTCGGCGGCAGATCTTCTTCAGTCGACGACCCCGTGCCATGAGCTCCTCGTCTGCCGCATTCGAGTGGCGCCACGGCACAGAAGACGCGCTCGCGCAGAGCGTGCACTCATTCAACGCGTTCCTGCTCCAGGCCAAGAAAGATCTGGACGCTATTGTCAACAAGGACAGCAGCGCCAACAATGGGAAGGTGGTGCATGTCATGATCGGCAACGAAGCCGCCGACGCAGACTCGATCGTCAGCTCGCTGGTGTACGCGAACTTCAAGCACCACGCCAAGGCGCTCGCCGCACAGGACCACGCTGATGTGTACGTGCCAGTGCTGCCGATCCCGCGCGAAGAGCTCGTGCTGCGCTGCGACGTGTCATCACTGTTCAGCAAACTTGAGATCGACCTGGATGCGATCTTGTTCGTGAACGAGTTCCCATGGCAGCACGCGGCATTTGAAAGGGGCAAGAACACACAACTGAAGCTCACGCTGCTGGACCACAACGCGCTCAACCCGAAGCGCATGATGCCACCGACGCAGCAGCAGCAACAGAGCGAGATCGGGCAGGTCGTGGAGATCTTGGATCACCACATGGATCTGGGCAAGCATCCTGCAGCCTCCGTGCGGGAGATCGCGTTCGCAGACGGTCAGGCGCTCGTCGCGTCCAACTGTACGCTCGTCGCAGAGAAGATCATCGCGTTCAACAAAGAGCACGGCGGCTGCAACGACGAGGTCTTCGCACTCTCCTCGACGCTGCTGCTCGCGGTCATCGCGCTGGATAGCGTCAACTTCAACCCGAGCGCCAAGAAAGTGACCGCGCGCGACATTGAGGTCGCGAAAGAGCTGGAAAAGGCTGCGTTCGCGTCGAAAGAGGCACTCTTCGAGTGGCTCCAGGCGGAGAAGTTCAACCCGGCGCATTGGGCGAAGTTCTCCGTGCGCAACTGCCTCATGTGCGACTACAAAGAGTTCGGGGAGGCCTCGAGCACTGGACTGTACGGTGTGAGCTCGATCCTCATCGACCTCGACAAGTTTGTGAATAAAGCGGACTCGAGCGCTCAGCTGACTAAGCAGTTGCAAGCGTTCGCGCAGGAGAACCACCTAGCGTTCCTGCTCGTGATGACGATGTTTGTGGACACGGACGGTGCGCGCCGACGCCAGCTGCTTTTCTACGAGCCAAGTGGCAATAACAACGGCATCACGGCCAAGTGCGTTCGCTTTCTCGAACAGGAAGGCTCGCTGCGGCTGGAGCGCGTCGATCTGCCAGCCTCACACGCGGACGCGCGGTTGCAGGCGTTCGACCAGCAGAACGCCGGTGCATCGAGGAAGCAGGTTGTGCCGCTCCTGCAGCTCGCGCTCTCCGATAAAAGCTCAAGTGAGAACAGTAAATATTGAGCAAATCGAGAGAAAGCGAACGGCTGACAATAAGCTTCCAAGTTGTTAATGCGATGTGTTTATGAGTGTAATATGTGTTGGCTTGGCTATAAAGACGAATTATTAGGAAATGAAAAATCAACCCACTATCAGTGACGGCGGCGTTAGGCTCGAACGCACAGCTGGAAGCTTCAAAGACGACGACCGATCCGATCCTTGCTCCCATTGCTGGCTCCTCTCTCCATTGTCGACGAGGACGCTCGTTCGCTCTCCCTTCTACTACTGGGATTCACATGATGGCGCACTTGGCCTTGTGGCCTCGGCGCGGCTGGTATTTCTCCAAGTACTTGAGCTGGCGCAGATTGATTGCGCCGCGGCGGAATTTGCGGATGTGCTCCACGGCGTTGATCGGGTCAAGCCCGAACTCGATGAGCGCGATAGCGACAAGCACGGGGGCACTGCATTTCGAGTCACACGAATAGTTCGCGTACAGTTAGGCGCTGCAAAAAGAGTCCAAGAGTGTCAACCCATCCAAACAAGCAGGCAATCAGAAACGCACCGTCCGAGACCCGCGACGCAGTGCACCGCGATGGATTTGTTGGTCTTCGAGTCGATCTTGTTGTCCTTGAAGCAATCAGAGACGAGATCGAGCCACTTGTCGAGGATGTCGGCGTCTGGGGGCTCGCCGTCGGGGAACTCCAGCTCGTGGACCTTGATGCCAGCGGCTTGCACGGACTCGCGGCTGTAGGTCACCTCGCAGGCGCGCACGAGGTCCATGACGTTGTTCTTCTTGAGCTCCTTCAGGTAGAGATGGAGGTTGCTGTCGTTCGGCGCGTCCATGATGACAAACGACAGGTGCTCCCACTGCACGAGCGTTGGCTTGTTGGTCGGCGCGATCATCGTGAGTGAAAGAGTATGTGAATGCGTGTGTGTTGTTCCCTTCTTCCGCTGTGCTACGTTTGCTACGCGTCCTCTCGTGCGTCAAAGGCGCTCCGTGGTCTGTCTTCTAACGTGGTGGTTTGTCGCCTCCTCTCGTGTGAATTGCAATCGGAACGAAACTTATCCCATCCGTTGAAATTCTGCGCTTCGTCCGGAGTGACGTGGTCCCGTTATGGTGGCTGCGTTGACGGATCGACTGCTGCTCAAAGTGCGACGGCTAGGGGCTCGTTCGACTGGGAGCGCGCGACTTCGGACGCGCTTCCTCGACCGCTGCTGACGCTTCGCCACGCTTGCTGCTTGCTCTGGTGCTCGCTCGGGACGACCGCGCGACGACGACAGAGACGACGGACGGACGGATGGACTGGGACGGAAAAGCGAGTGTGCTTGGGGGCAGATAGTGAGACGAATGGACCGCTTGTGTTGCGCGCCGCCCGCTGTCTCTTGCTTCCGTTCTCTTCTGCTGCTGCCTCTCGATATAGACGGCAGGTGGCGAATATATATATCCGCTTGCTCTGCTTCTACGATGCGCTACTGGCTGCTTTTGTTTTTGTATGGGCGGAAGGCGGCTGGCTGGCGTTTTCTTTCTTTCTTTCTGTTGGTTATGAGTTTCTCCCTTGAAATTTCGGGATTTCTGGTTTCTCTTCTGGTAGATCCAGGCTGGCGTTTTCTCCGGGTACAGTCAAATTTGAGGCAATAAACCTAAATATTAGGTTTCAAAGTGATGTTTTCTGCCTTCTGGGTTGCTTTTTGTGCTGTCGCAGATAATTGTACGTACCGCAGCCAGTCAGACACAGCTGTCCCTTCGCTCTGTGATGTTTTACAAAGAGGACGCAATTTGGGTTTAGTCCTGCAAAAGAAGTTCTGGGTTGTAAAAATCGAATGATCAAATTCAACTTTCAAAGTAGGATGTCATGTATTATTTACACTGCTAACCTCGTCTATGTACGCTATTTGTGCTGAATCATTGGGCAGGCGTTAGTGAAAGCTAAGTTTTCTAGTGAGTTTTAGGTTTACTGTTTTCGAAAGTGGAAAATCAACCTCTTTTGCAAGACAAAATCCAAAGTGCTTCCTCTTTTGTAACAAAATCAACTCTGTGTGTAGCGGCCATAAAAAAATACCCCCCTCTGGCTTCAAATGATGGACTTGGACCGCACCGTTTGCCGCATTCCCACCAGGGCCATTGCGCGCTTCATGCGCACCACACACCACAACAGCTCGCATTATTTTAGCGAAAGCGCTCCTATTCCAATGAGTTGGCACCAGTCGCGTCGCAGTGTGTTGCACACGGCTTCCTTGCGCTGCTCGTGTTCACCATCGTGCTTGTCTGTGAAACGCGATCTTTAACGGCAGCAGCAACATCCGTCTTCTTGTGGTACGGTACCAAACCTCAGAAGTCAACGTTGCAGAAGTTCCCAACGACAACAGGTGCAACATGTTGCATGTCGCGCGGAGGACATCAAAAGAAAATCAGCAATATTGTTGTTGTGCAGCTCGCCAGCTCACCTGAAAGAACGATCGTGAGCATTTTTGCATGCAGCGCACGACCACATGCAGAGACAGACACGCCAAGCAAAGTTCTTGGTGACTCTTGGCGGCGGCGCAGCGCACACAAGTGTGCGCCAGTCTATTTGATGGTGTCTATTTTGAGAGTAAATAGATTTTTGGAACTGGAGAAACGAACAATATCAAATATGATATGCTGTTTCCCAGGTTTTCGGCTGAATGTAGTGCGCTTCCTTTACGTGGTCCACGCACATTCATCTGCTGAATGTGAATGCGCGTGAATGTGAAATGCTCAATCAGCTGTTTCATTTCAACCACGATCTCCTTTTTTCTCCAATCACAGACCTCCAATCTATCGCTCTGCTCCCTGATTGGTCAAGACGCCGCGTTGAATGCAAATGGGAGGATGCTGAATGCAGAAATCAATCTGCACACGCTCGCCCACTTCCTTCAACTCGCGCACGACCCATACGATGAGAAGGGAAGGAGCCTCAGATGCCCCCGCCCGCCCGCATGCCATGAAGCGCTCATTTGCCATTTTGCTGCGGCGACGACAAGCGACCAAGCGACTCTCAAGCAACCTTCAGGACCCTCTGCTCTCCACGCATCCCCAATCCCTCTCTCAAGATGAGCAAGGCAGCAGCAGTGGTGCGCACCATCGCGTACAAATGCAACGTCGTGCACTCGGTGGCGCTCAACAAGCTCGAGATCCTCCAGCCCGGGCTCGTAGGTGTCAACCAGGACGGCAAGATCACGTTCCTGCTCGACCTCAACAAGCACGCGCTCACGGACGTGCACTACGACGAGCTCGTGGACCTGGGCGACAAGCTGCTCGTCCCGGGCTTCGTCGATGGTCACGCGCACGCGCCACAGTACTCATTCATCGGCGTCGGCATGCACCTGCCACTGCTTGACTGGCTTGAAAAGTACACGTTCCCGTACGAGTCCAAGTTTGAATGCGTCAAATACGCCAAGTCGGTCTACTCGAAAGCGGTGAAGCGCCATTTGTACAACGGCACGACCACGTGCTCGTACTTTGCCACGATCCACCTTGAAGCTTGCAAAGTGCTCACCGACATCATTGACGAGCTTGGACAGCGCGGATACGTTGGCAAGGTCAACATGGACCGCAATTGCTCCGAGCCCCTGCTGGAAGACACGCAGACGTCGATTCAGCACACGCGCGAGTTTGTCGACTATGTGCACGGCAAGAAGAACCCGCTCCTGACGCCAGTGATCACGCCTCGATTTGTGCCGAGCACGACCTCGAAGCTGATGAAGGCGCTTGCCGAAATCTCCCGCGAGCATGAGCCAAAGCTGCCGGTGCAGTCGCATTTGTCTGAAAACCGCGCGGAGATCAGCTGGGTCAAGAGCATGCACCCGGAATGCGAAAGCTACGCGGCGGTTTATGACGACCACGGACTTTTGCACGACCGATCCTACATGGCGCATTGCATCTGGTGCAGCAAGGACGAGCGTGAGATCCTTCGTTCGCGCGAAACCGCCGTGATCCACTGCCCAAACTCGAATTTCTCGCTCAGCAGCGGCGTCTTGAACGTCAGACGACTGATCAAGGAAGGCATCAAGGTCGGTTTGGGCACGGATGTGTCTGGCGGATACTCGACTTCCATGCTGGACGCGATCCGTCAGGCGGTGATCGCCTCGAAGCTCGTGTCGATCGGCAACGGCAGCGCGCATGAGGAAGAAGACACCCAAGAGTCGCTCACGTACGCTGAAGCCTTCCACTTGGCGACCGTTGGTGGTGCGGAATCTCTCGGACTTGCTGACAAGGTCGGCAACTTCCTGGTCGGCAAGGAGTTCGATGCGCTCGTCGTAAATCCGTACTCGGACAACAGCCCGATCGACGAAGCACAGGACGCCAGCGAAGCCGCCGATGTGCTGCAGACGTTCCAGAAGTTCCTGTTTCTCGGCGACGACCGCAACATCGAGACAATATTCGTGAGCGGGAAGAAAGTGAAGGAAACCGCCAAGTAAAAGAAGAGAAAGAAGCCCATACGCTTGGAAGGAAGTTGGTGAGTAACGCATTCTCTTCATTTTGAAACCAGGCGAGAGGACGGAGACTTATCTATTAAATACACAGTGAGCAGTACACAAACACAAACGATCTTGTTTTCGGGACGAGGTAGAGAGACATCGGTGAACGCCAAAGGTGACATGCAATTCTACTCATAAATCCTCGCTCGTAGGGCATCTGTGTGCGCTTTTAATCTGTGCACTTAGTTGAGTTCATTGCGTTCACAAGACTCAAAAGCGTCGTCTGCTCCTTCCGTCTTGCGAGGTAGCCAAGACGGAACACCACAGCCGTTTCCGCCTCAGCAATTCCCACGATTCCAGCTGTTTTATGCCGCTTGCACAACCTTTACTGTCGCCGCTGGGCGATCATCAGAAAGCTGATCGATCACAATGATACTGTAACACGAACGGCAGCTACGTGCTGTATGAAAGAAGACTATGAACAGTGCAATTTGGTGCGGGTAAACGTTACATACTTTATTTCCTATCGTTTTTTATGTGGTCGATCAAAACAAATGCTTGAGCCAGAGAGACACAAAGCCAAACAGCAAAGCAGCGTGCGCACGAGTGAAGTGCACCGCGTACGTGGCCGCATCTCTCCAGACTCTTTGCATTTCCCAAAAGACTCGTGTTTGGTTGATATCTCGTTTCTTGTAGCCTTCTGTCTCGTTATTTCGGCATCATTGAGGCCCCCAGTCCCAAGAAGACCGAAAGGACCAATCTATCTGGCGATGATGCAGGTGATGGAGAAAGAAGGACGGACGACACACGACGCTCACTTACTGGAGCTTGCCGAGGATGTCTTCGTCACGGAACAGGTGGAACTCGTCCGCGCCGAGCTTGACCAGGCTGCCGCCGTACTCTGGAAGCAGCACCTTGTCGCCGACCGCGCTCTGCACTGGGATGAGCGTGCCTTCGATGGTGCGGGCGCCAGGGCCGACCGCGACGACCTCGCCTTCGTTCTGCTTCTGGTTGTCCGCATCTGGCAGGTAGATGCCGCTCGCCGTCTATTTGTGCGTCAAGTCACAAGCAATACGCGCTGTCAGTCAGTCTCCACGTCCATGAAATGCATGCTGTCATAGAAAAATCGCTTCCGTACCTTGACGGCTGGCTCAATGCGCTTGACGAGCACGCGGTTGCCGAATGGGATCAATTTGCGGAGCGAGGACTGCATGAGGACACACACACACACACAAGAGAGAGAGAGAGAGAGAAGGGGACAGGCGAGCGTTAGTGCTGGTGCTGTTCTTGCTGCTGCTGCTGTCGCTGGTGGGGGCGTTATGCACGCGCATTGCGGCGGGCGGGCGGCATTCCTTACCATAGTGAGCTGCTGAGGTGAATCTGTGTGGTGAGCGCGAATTCGAAAACTGAGCGGTGATTTGGCAACACCCACCAACCAGAGGCTGTGGGGTTTGTAGAAATAGATGGCCGAATTATGCAAGCTAGTGATGAAAGAAAATGTTTAAAACAGGTTTACGTTATTTGTGTATGTGAAAAGTAAATGCAGTAGATTGTTTGAAACATTTTCTGAATTTGGCCACGCTCACACAATGTCAGCGCTTTTTGCGCTGCTTCAAGGTCGATTGTTCCAGAATCTCAATCTCATCGGACAGATGATGATGGATTAAGCATCAAGGCTGTGAGGTGACATGGCACGTCTGAAGATGTGCAGACGTGCAATGTGTGGCAGTATTGCCTGCGATGAAACGGCGTGTGCTGCAGCAGTGCTGGTTCCTGCCTGGCATGATCGTGCACAAACATGCTGACTGGCTGAGCCGCCTCTGCGCGGTGCACCAACTGCTGCGGAACGCGATCAAGTAGCAAGCAATTGTTTTTCATCGTCAGCTTGGCCATGCTCGAGATCAGCGCCGCCGTTTGCTGCGCTCTTCTCACACTCAGATCAATGCGACTTAAAAATGTACAGTACGTCCGTGGCATCGCATGGTGGCGGCGGAAAGAGTTCTGGCGCTCAACGTGGCAGCGCATGTGCTGCTGGTGGTCAACCTCTCCGTCACATGACTGTTGGACAACACGCTGGACGTCTAGGCACTGCTGTGCCTGCACGCGATGAAGCGCGCGAGCCGTGTTCCGAGACGCGGATTCGGGATGGTGCTCAGCGATCCACTGCACCGCGTCCAGCTAGCCGTCCTCTGCTGCAGCG
>JALBYZ010000921.1:0-13099 GCA_038050575.1 Globisporangium mamillatum | reverse complement strand
AGAAAAGCGGCTAGGTTTATGAGCTTTCCGGAACAAAACAACTTATCCTACAATAAATAACACCAGCGCAATGAGCTGCTGGACGGCGATTCCACTAAGTCAGCAAAGATGCAATGATTCTGGCGAGCATGGCTGCTTGGTTGGTATACGAGTGTTTTTCTATAGATGCTGTATTCTCTCTCTCTCGCTCTCTCTCTCTTGCATGTACAAATGCGGGTTGTGTGTCTACTACCGTTGTCCACCTGTGGTTCCTCTGCTGCGATCCACACACGTCCGCTGCTTACATCTGGCGGAGCGCCTCTTCCTCTTCGTGCTCCAGTCGCATGGCTTCCTTGATTGCTCGCGACTCGGCTTCGACCCACTCGTTTTCAATGTCGTTGTACTCCTCAGGCGGCGCAAACTCGATGCCGCGCATCTTGGCGAACTTGTCCAGGAAGCGGTGCGACTCGACCTTGTCGTACTTCTCCATGAGCATCGCGTACGCGTCCTGTTCCGGCACGCCGTGCTCAATGAGCGTGAGCTGCTCGTCGGCGAACTCGTACGCGGTCTCGCCGTCCACGAGGCCCTTGCGCTGTTTCATATATAACTCGGCGAGGCGGTCCTGTGGGAATGTGATGATTGGCAGTTTATCGCGGTCCTGGCGTGGGATCGGCGGCGGCGGGAAGCGGTCCACGAGCGACACCCACGACGGACGGCGCATGCCGCCGTTGCGCGACAGGCCCTTCACTTGGCGGATGATGTCCACCGACGCTTTCCGTGCACGGCCCATGGTCGACGTCAACGAGCTGCTGCTGCTGCTGGTGCTGCTTTCGGCGTTATTGCGCTGCTGATGCCTGCGGCGTGAGCGAGTGGAGGAGGCGGTGAGCGAAGCAAGTGAGCCGCACGAAAAATGAATTGACGGCTGGCAGCTCAATTCAATCTGACCAAAATGAATTGCTGCGAGTTGAGAACTCGGAAACAATTGTGAGATTTCACGTGTCAAATTTCAGTTTTGAAAGTTTCTGCTTGACATTTCATTTCATTTGCTGAAAGTTAAGTCAAGAGACATCTGACTGGTCAAAAATGAGTGAGTGCATTTTAGGCATTTTGAGGCACTCGATCCAACGATTCCTCTATTAAATCAGCAGCAGCTGATGCGCTTGCCAATTGGCATCCGGTTTCATCTATAAACTATGCGGCAGCGCAGTAGTTTTTCAGCGTCTGCGACTGAACGTGAAGTGAAACCTTGCACTACAGTGTAGCTCCGAAAATCACAAGCCCATTAACAAGTCAACGGCTCGATTTTTTTTACAAACTGCTCTGGTTGTAGCGCACATTCTATGCGACGAAGTACTCATATAGTGAAGCAGCTAACGTTTATCGATTGAGACTTGAGGAAGTTGATCGAGCCGACTTCGAGCTGCATCTTTGAAGCGACGAATGGCGCAAACACTCATGAAAAGTCCTCACCTTACTCGCACTCCTTCTGCAGCTGCGTGGCATGAGGATGCTGCCGCAACGTCGGCAAAAGCGCAGGGCGAAAGAATCCGAGAGTCCCGCAAAGAGTCCCACGAATAAACGTGGCGTGGTGGCACCAAGCAACGAGTTTGGCAAATGGGTTAAAGCGAACTTGAAAAGTCACGCTCGGGTTCAGAGTGCGTCGGTATAATTGGTTATAATAATACATTTTCTAGCCAATCCAAGAGCGACAAATGATCGACAGCGAGTTCAACAGGGAGGAGACCGCTAGGTACAACCGAGAGTTGCCATCCTCCTTTATCCTTCGCAATTTATAGCATAAGTATTGATATTGTTCATCTCATACAGCATTATATATATCATATGATTTTAGTTATTCCAAAAGATACACATAATTGAAATTCCTATTATAAAAGGCATCTATCGAAATTGTTCCACCGAAGCTCAACGGCCAAAAGCTCTTGTTGAAGCCACTGGCCCCGCTTGTCATTTAGATTCGCTCCTCGCGCCGTCAGCTTAACTCACGCGCCGTCAGCTTAACTCACGCGCCTTCAGCATCCGCTCTCTCACTTCGCAAAGCGCACGCTCCCGCACAAGCCTCTCTCGTCTTCTCTTCACCAAGCTTCAAGCTCTCTCCTCCCTGTTACTACAATGGCCGTCGCGACCCGCAACGTCAAGGGCATCACCCTCCTCGATCAGCTCCCAGACCTGCCGTTCACCGCCAGCGACGGCACGAACAGCTCGTTGCTTAGCTACTTCAAGGGCTCCTGGGGGCTGCTCTTCTCGCACCCAGATGACTTCACGCCGATCTGTACCACGGAGCTCGGTGAGGTCGCGCGTCTCGACAACGCCGGCATCTTCAAGGAGCGCAACGTTAAGCTCCTCGGGCTCTCGTGCAACAACGTCGAGTCGCACAAGAAATGGATCGCCGACATCGAGGAGTACTCCAAGGAGACGGTGAACTACCCGATCATCGCGGATGAGAAGCGCACGATCGCCGCGGAGCTCGGCATGCTCTCGCAGGACGACCTGGACAAGGCCGGTCTACCGCTCACGGTGCGCACGCTCTTCGTGCTCGACCCAGAGGTGAAGATCCGCCTGACCATCACGTACCCGGCGAGCACGGGCCGCAACTTTGTCGAGATCCTGCGCGTGCTCGACTCGCTGCAGCTGTCGTCCAAGCATAAGGTCGCGACGCCGGCGAACTGGAAGAAGGGCGAGCCGGTGTGCGTCGCTGCCAACATCTCGGTCGATGAAGCCACGTCGCTCTTCCCGGACGTCGAGGTCAAGTCGCTTCCGTCTGGCAAGGAGTACCTGCGCTTCACCAACGGCTTGAACTAAGCTGTGTAGCAAAGCGACAGCCAGCACATCAATCAGTGGAAAATGCGGATAATGGGGGCCGCCTTTCGTCTTATCTGTTTAAATACAAACTTCCCAAGTGAGCAGTGATGCGGAGTTTGCAGCTCTTCGTCTAATCATTGTTATTATTCTACCGACCACCGCCATGCAGCAGCATGTCAAAGCCGCGCAGCAGAAAATCGCACGCCGCGTCGCTCGGCAGCTCCATGTCGAGCGTGCGATCGTCGGCCACCAGCGACAGGTACCGCTCGTATTTGGAGACGTCGCCCGTGCGCTTGAGCACCTCGGTCTTCATGCCGCGCACAACCTGCACGACGTCTGCGAGCACGAGGCTCTGGTCGAGCTTGGCTTTCTTCGTGCGACCGCCGCCGCTCGTCTCCTTGGTCATTTTCTGCCAGAAGATGCGCTTGAAGTCCATGTCCGTGAAGATCAGGCGCGCGTGCGGACTCCCCCGGCGGCCGTGCTTGAGCACCTCGAAGCCGTCGAGCAGCATGTCCTTGAACTTGACCATGTCGACGCCATTGCTGGGAAGAAGAGCAGCTGCTGAAGGTGACGACGTGAGAGTATTGGCGGCTGCAACGACTACTGGAACGGACGATGAAGGGAGCTCTTCGTTGTTGTTGCTGTTGTTACTTGCGTTTGATGTTGCTGAACTACTGCTGGCGGAAGACTCGCTCACTGCTCTCTTTTGGCTCACATGGAGACTGACTCTGTGCGGCTCTTGCGGCTGCTTCTTTGCTGCTGATCCATTGTCATCATCGCAGTCGTAGTTGTACTCCTGCATGTCGTCTAGGGCGTCGCCACTATTGTCTTCATCCTCTTCTTCTTCTTCGATCTTTTGCGGCACGATCTGCTTCTTTGGCTGCTGCTGCTGTTGGTACTGGGCAATGGTCGACCGTGGTGTTGGAAGAGGGTTCAAGATCCCAAAGGACTGCTGTTGCGATGGCTGGTTGCCTTGAATCGTCATTCCTGCCATTGCATCACTGAGGTTGTTGCTGCTGATACTGCTGGTGCTGTTCCCACCAGGCCGGATCGAGTGCAGCAGCGTCAGCACGTCTTCCAAGAGCTCTTCTGGGCTCGCAGACGCATCGATCCGGTGCGAGACGCCGCTGAACAGCGCATTCGTCTTCTCGCCGTACGTGCGATACGCTTCAAAGCGCGGCGGGAGCTTCTCCGAAGTGTCGTCGCCGCGCTTGGTGAGTCTTGCGAGCACCGCTGGATCGCGAGGCGTGACGTTGGGCAGATGGTAGATGCTGCCCGTGACGCCGTCAAAGCGTCTCCCGATGATGCGCTTGGTGCACTCGCGCTCGGGGAGCTCCAAGATGATCACGACAGTCGGAGAGATCATCTTGCGACGTAGAGCCGAGCACTGGTCGACGGTGCGTGGGAAGCCGTCGAGCACCCAGCCCTGGTCGCGCAGGCTGCACTCGAGCACTCTCTCCGCGACCATGTCGACCACGACGTGATCCGGCACGAGTGCCTTGCTGGCGATGTACTGCTTGGCGATGCAGCCCACCTCCGTGCGCTGCGAGATGTTTTCCTTGAGCAGATCGCCCGTGGACACCGGCGCAAGCCCCAGCTCGGCGCAGAGAAGCTTGCAAAGCGTGGTCTTGCCCACGCCGGGAGGTCCGTTGATGAACACCTGAAGCATAGTGGGTGGGGCGTGGGGCTGAATGTCGACGGAGGTGGCGGCTCAATGAGGCTCAAGAGCTCGCGAGAGATTCAAAGAATGGGCGACACGTGCGGCGCGCAGCAGAAGCTCGCTGAAGGCACCATCACCACCACAGGAATAGCTACGTACCTGCTTCCTACTGAACTCTATATGAGACCGTGGATGAGATCCACAAATGTAGCCATGTCGAGAAAAAAGCTAAAAATAGCCAATAACCAAGTCCGGCTCAGATCTATTTATACACTGGCTCACCACGTTTCGCTGCTTCCATTCATGATCTTCATGATGAATCATGAAGATCATGAATGGAAGATCGAAATGATTGCACCAAGCAAGACATGTGAAGAGGATCTCTATATGAGAGAGCGCTCATCGCTTGGCCATCACGAGCAGCACGCTTGATGCAACGTTTCGGTTCACGAGCACAAATCGTTCTGACAACAACACACTACACAAGGAGATTCCGGGCTCGGCTGCTCTGCGCGATGGCGTTCGTGACCAATCTGTCGTTCTTGCGCGGTTGGCTCGTGGTGTTCAACCTGTTGCTCACGGTCTACTGCGTCATCATCGGCGTGCTCGTGCTGCAGCGTCCGTACTTCCAGGACCGCGAGGCGCGCAAGATGACGACTGTCGAAGCGGTCGTGCTCGATTTTCACTTTATCTCCGCGGTCGTGACGCTCATTGGCAGCGGTGGGCTCTACGTAGGCCACTCGAAACTCATTCAGATCAATCGCATCGTGCTCGTGCTCTTCACCGCGGATTACCTGATGTTCGGCGTCTGGGAGTTGCTGAAAGTGAAAGGATATCCGGTGATCGGCGCGCTCACGCTCCTCGTGGGCATCCTCGCGTTCGTGTTTGGTGCCGCGCCGAGTGTGTACTTTGGGCGGCTGCTCAAGCGACAGCTCGCAGTGGCACCGGAAGACAGCTTTGACGGCGTCTGGAGCAGCAGCGCAAGTCCGATCAGCAGCAGCAACCACGTACGCTCTTCGCAAACTGAGCGAGCTCGGGCTGTTAGAGCAGCGCGAGCAGCGAACCCGCGCACGCTAGCGGCTTGGTGATAGAGAGGATGAAACGAGTCAGAGGGACAGCGAGATAAAGCGGCACCCACCAGCTTCACCACAACAAGTGAACAAATCACCACATGTGAGACACGAAGCCAGCTTTAGCTGAAGAACGCTAGCAAGCGTCAAAAGACGAGGCGAGCTCGTCAACAGGATCGGCCACCAAGCAGCGCGAAGCGTCGCAGCCCACCCGCCCTAGATTCAACTTGATACAGTCACGTATCCAGTGAGCATGGCACACCATCGTGCGTCTGCAGTCCAAGCAGCGCAATCCGAGACCATTCAACTGCGCGTGGTGGCTTCATCGAGACTTCGAGTGAAGACTCGAAGAGCTCTTGTTGGTGAGGAGAACGCTTCAAGTTGAACGTGTGACGTGTTGGTGCTTGGTTGACGCGATCAAAGCCCTCTGGCCAATCAGCACGGGCGAGAGCGCTGGTCACATCCGTCCAAGTTGTCATGTGAAAAGTTCATTTGAACTTAGTATGAAAATCGACCATTCCATTTTTTTCGATCGAATGCGTATTTTCCATACTGAGTCCAAGTAAACTTTGCAGTGCAGCCACGCAGACGTCAGGATGTCCTTCTCCTTTTTACGCAATCGAGGGAATTCGTGCTACTTCACTAAAATTCGTGATACTTCAAACGAATTCGTGCTACTTCAGGAATGTCGATGTCATCATCGACGCTGCGTCAACAGAAAAAGATTATGGATGGAGAAACAGGCATCGACGTGTCCCATTTGCGCTTTCTGCTGTGCGTCATTATGGCAGCTTGGGTGCGTTTCGCTGGAGCTGAGCGCATTATGCTCTGATTTGCAGAACAATACATAATACTCAAAAGTGTTTTGACGCGTCAGAAAACCCTTTAGTGTTTACCACATTATAAAAAAGAGCTAGAAACTTTGTATCGCGACGTGTTGGTTTCCGGACACTTGCTTCGCTTCCAAGACTTTTGGGGGAATGCACAGGCTTTGGACCATTTCTTGATTCGAGCGGCATCACCACTACTCACTCATCTTCCAGACTCGTTAAATAAATGTCACGCACGCGCAGCCTTCGCTTCACTCCACGTCCGATCCGATCCGATCCGAGATTGTTACAGTTTTTGCTGTAATCATCGTCAGAGGAGCGGGCTTATGGCGAATAATTCGCCGAAGCCCTCCTTCGATTGCGGCTCACTTATCCAAGGAGACAAACACTCTCAGCACGACCTCTCAGATCTTATAAACGTAGCTGCTGACTGTCCACCTCTCGCTCTGCGACGACGCTGGCCGTTTCACTTTCGTGGGGGGAACCACTGGAGGCGGCGGCACGGGGCCACATGTGCCAAGTCACAGCAGCATCACTGATCGCCGTGTGCCATGAGCGCTTTTATGGATCAAAGCGAGCACGCGGTACCTTGCAGGCGTGTTCGCTAGGATGTGCTCTCACGACTTGTCAGCTCGAATCGCAAAGTCCGTCCGCCTCTTTGTTTCTATTGCACCCTCCCTCTTCATCGAGAGAGGTCAGTTCGTGTGTCTGTGTGGGCCGTATTGTGAGCCGCTCGTCGCATAAACGAGGCACAGCTACGTAATCACTGCGAGATCCGATACCCTCTTCAAACAAAACACACCATTTCATTATGTTAGGGAGGCTTTCGAGCCTGTCTGTGGTGGAACCAACGTGAGCTCCATGCCTTTTTTCCGCTGGCGGCTCTAAGACGCACGCAGTCTTGTAATCGATCCCACGCGCTCAGTCACGCAGCAGCAGCAGAGCAGAGCGGCAGTAGGCATATAAGGGCGACGAGCGCTGTCACTCTCGCATTTAGCACTGACTCAGTACGTATCCCCACCCTCCCTTCGAGTGTGAGCGAGCGTGTATCATAGTGTACGCTGTGACCCCTCCCCCTTCGTCCTCCGTCCCTCATCCCAACCACCACATACCGCCCGCCAGCAACAGCGTCAGCATCAGCTCTTATCGACTCGACTAATCTCCGACGCCTCAGGAACTCACACGCACGCACGCACAGACACACACCATGACTCGCGAAACGATCCTCAAGACGAAGAAGACGGTGCCGGCCGTGCTGGAGCTCACGGACCACCATCATGACGGCCCGCACGGCGTCGGCCCCGACGCGCCGGGACTCACGTGCCTGGGCGACGACATCGAGACGAGTTTCGTGGCGGAGACGCTGCTGCCGACGACCGAGGGCGTGTTTCGCGTGCGCGCGTACCGCGCCAAGGGCTCTCTGCGCGAGAGCGAGCCGATCGCGATGATCTCGGGCGACGTGAAAGGCAAGTCGGGCGTGCCTGTGCGCGTACACGACCAGTGCTTCACGTCCGAAGTGTTTGGGTCACTCAAGTGCGACTGCAAGGAGCAGCTGCATTTCGCCAAAGAGTACACAAAGAAGCACGGCGGCGTGGTGATCTACATGCCGCAGGAAGGACGCGGCATCGGGCTGGCGAACAAGATCATGGCGTACTCGATGCAGGAGAAAGGGCTCGATACCGTGGACGCGAACCGCGTGCTCGGGTTCAAGGACGACTATCGCTCGTACGAGCCTGTGCAGGCGATCCTGAAGGACCTCGGCATCAAGTCGATCCGGCTGCTCACGAACAACCCGCGCAAGATCCGGTTGCTGAGCCAATTATCTATAGTCGTGGAGGGCCGTCTGCCTGTCATCATCAAGGGCGGAGAGCACAGCCAGGGGTATTTAACGGCGAAGGCGATGCGGATGGCGCACTTGCTCCCAGACGGCGTTAAGCTCGTGGACACGCCGTCGTCCTCGCCATTGTCGACGCCGTCGTCGTCGGCGTCCCAGTCTGACAATGAGGACACAGCGACCGACGAGAGCCAGGACGAGGACGAGGCGCCTCTGAGCGCGCAAGTGGACGGCCCCGTGCCGTTGTCTCCAGCGTCATCGTCGTCATCATCGTCGTCTTCGTCCTCACCCGAGACCTATTAGAAGACGAAGAGGCGCAAAAGATCGTTTTTGGGAGGCGAGATGGCCAGGAGCAAGCAAGCACGCGAGTAGCTTCCAAGACAAGGCACACCGCTACAGTAGCTTGAACTTGTTTGCGAGAATGGTGCAAACGAGCAAGAATAGCGCTCGCTCAGACGCCTTTAGATCCTTTTTTTGTGGGGCGTTTTTGCTTCGGACCTAGAGACGGAAGGATGGAGGAGGATTATAAGAAAAACATAACCAAGTTGTAGACTATTTAGCTTAACGCGTGTGGTGTTCGCTGCCCTTTTCCGTCGTGTCCAAGTTGCTGTTGTCATTATTGAGTTGCCCACGCATGAAGAGCTCTTCGACGGAGCTCCTCGTTGATCTCTTGCTTCACCCATCGTTCTAGAGCGTTCATTCGATGGATGCAGTCAGCTCAGCTCAGGTGCGCGCGCTGACGTTTGCGTGATTCATTTGCGTGACGCAACGAATCACAACCGCCTCTTGTACTAATTAAAGCATGTTAAATTCAAATAGTGATTTCGAGCCAAGTATACGCTTTTCAATCGCCAACTTGCTCCAGCGCAAGGTTCGACAACCAAGAAGCAACTGTCCCTGAATTTGCCTTCAACTCACCTTGTTCTGATAAACTGTTCGTCCAATTTCCTTCCAATGAACTTCAACGATTTCTGGTAATTGACCAATGAAATCATAACAACGTCAGCTTTCATTAATAGCCAATGAAATCACTCCAACGCAAGTCGGTCTTGCCCCCCATTTCCATTTTGCATCTGTGAACAGAGTGAACAAGCAAGCGAAGTGAACTCCAGGCAGGCGGCGCGATCACCGCTACAGACGACAAGGACGTAAGGGTGAGAGAAAGAGAGAGAGACACACACGCGAGATGCTGGACGACAACCGCAAGATCGGCACGCTGCTGCTGGGCATCGGCTTCGCGTTCCTGCTGCTGGGCGTGCTGCTCTTCTTCGACGCGGCGCTGCTGGCGCTCGGCGACGTGCTCTTCCTCTGCGGACTCGCGCTCACGATCGGGCTCACGCGTACAATCCGCTTCTTCACACGCAAGGAGCGCTGGCGCGGTATCGTGTGCTTCCTAGGCGGCATCGTGCTCGTGATGCTGCGCTGGCCGATCATCGGCATGATCATCCAGACGTTCGGCTTCCTCAACCTCTTTGGCTCGTTCTTCCCGGTCGCCGTGGCGTTCTTGCGACAGACGCCCGTGGTCGGCACCGTGTTGAGTCTCCCCGTGATCAGTGACGTCGTCGACCGCCTCGCAGGCTCCTCCAAGCGAGGCTACCAGGTGTAAAACAGGAACCAAGGAGATGAAGGCGGCAGCTGCTGATGCCACCGTTGTTGGGGATCGCAAGATCAATTTGGTTCCCTACAATGACAAAAAGGGACGTCGAATTCGCTAGTGCGCTTTGGCTTGGGCGTATTATAAGGCAAGCGATCTCCCGTTGGATGAGAAGGAACCGAGAGGAACAAGAGATGAGATTGAGGTATCAGGTATTGGAGATGGAGCATTGTGAGCGAGCGAAGAACAAGGACGAGAACTATGAACTGAGAGCTCGCTGGTCCATTAGAAGTAAAAGAGGAAGAGAAGCGCTACTAATGTATAAAATACACACACGCAAGCAAGCAAACGATCCAATGAGTTGGTCATTGTGTACTTCAGCATGTGTCGTGTGGAGCATTTCATTTTATGCGAGCAGCTCCGCAGTTCGTAACGTGAACAAAAAAGCAGTTTATTTCATGAAGCAAAGCATTTTCTACATTTGTTTCAGCCAATCCGATTCCTCATCCAGCTCTGATTGGCTGAAAGTGATGCGATGTCGAAGTTCGCGCCTTGTGAGCATTTTGTGTGGTGGAGCATCTCATCGTCATCCCCATTTCCAAAACCTGCGGCCACGAGCAAGAGCACGAACAAGAGCGCCAAGCAGCCACCACCGACTCCTCCATCTCCATCATGAGCTTCTTCGCCCAGCTGCGCGCGCGCGTGGACGTCATCGACTCTCTGCTCTGCGTGGGCCTCGACCCGCACACGTCCGAGCTGCCGGAGCCCACGGCCGCGGCCGCGCAGCAGTTCTGCCTCAACCTGATCGCGCAGACCCACGCGGTCGCGGCGGCGTACAAGCCCAACTCGGCGTTCTTCGAGGCATTCGGCGCCGAAGGCATCACAGCGCTGCACGCGGTGATCAAGGCGATCCCGGCGGGTATTCCCGTGCTACTGGATGCCAAGCGCGGCGACATCAGCACCACGGCGGCGGCGTACGCCGTGTCGGCGTTCGACCAGCTCGACGCGCACGCGATCACGCTCGCGCCGTACATGGGCGTGGACTCGATCGACCCGTTCGTCCGCGGTCGCCCGGAGCGTGGCTGCTTTGTACTCTGTAAGACCTCGAACCCGAGCGCGAACGACTTCCAAACGCTGAGTGTGTCGTCGAACGGCTCCTCGTCGCGCCTTCTCTTCGAAGAGGTCGCACTCAAGTGCCAGGAGTGGAACTCGGAAGACAACGTTGGTCTTGTCGTCGGCGCGACCGATGTCGAGGCGCTTCGTCGCGTGCGCGCAGTAACGCCGAAGCTCTGGATCCTCGCCCCTGGCATCGGCGCGCAGGGCGGCAACCTCGAAGAAGCCGTGTTCGCGGGTCTCTCGGCGGACGGCTACGGCATGCTCGTCCCGGTGTCGCGCGGCATCTCGAAGGCTGCGAGCCCGAAGGAGGCGGCCGAGTCACTCCGTGACGCCATCAACGCGGTGCGCAAGACCAAGGTGGCTGCTGCTGCATCTTCGTCTGCCGTCGCCATCAGCACGCGCGAGAGCGAGTTCATCAAGTTTGCGCTGTCGTTCGGCGTGCTCAAGTTCGGCGACTTCACGCTCAAGTCTGGCCGCAAGAGCCCGTACTTCTTCAACGCCGGGCTCTTCCGCACGGGTCGCGCGCTGGGCCA
Source organism: Globisporangium mamillatum (assembly GCA_038050575.1). Lineage (NCBI taxonomy): Eukaryota > Oomycota > Peronosporomycetes > Pythiales > Pythiaceae > Globisporangium > Globisporangium mamillatum. The sequence goes on along the minus strand of JALBYZ010000921.1, from coordinate 1,663 downwards.
GCTGGGCAAGTTCTACGCGCAGGCGATCCGCGCGAGCGGCATCGAGTTCGACGTGCTCTTCGGCCCTGCATACAAGGGCATCACGCTCTCAGCGGCGGTCGCGATCGCATACTCGGAGCTGTACGACATTGACCTACCGTTCGCGTACAACCGCAAGGAGGCCAAGGACCACGGCGAGGGCGGCTCGCTCGTCGGCGCCGACATGACTGGCAAGCGGTACGTTGTTGCATTTGCGTCTTCTTATCGCCACTATGTGCTGATGACTGTAATTGATTTCTTGTAATGCTGATGGTGTGTGTGTGTGTATGTGTGTATTGCCGACATTAGCGTCCTGATCATCGACGATGTAATCACTGCGGGCACGGCGATCACCGAGGCGATGGACATTTTGAAGCACACGAACGCCGTGGTGTCGGGCGTATGCATCTCGCTCGACCGCCAGGAGAAGGTGTCGGTGGCAGACACGCGCTCGGCGATCGACCGCGTGAAGGAGGCGTATGGCATCCCGGTGGTGAGCATCGCGAACCTGGACAACCTGGTGGCGTTCCTGGAGGCAGCGCCGGCATCGGACCCGAACGCGGCGTATCTGCCGGTGATCAAGGGCTACCGCTCGGAGTTTGGTGTGTCGCACGCCAACTAGCGTTCTGTATTCTCAAAATTAATCAGCTTGCTCAACTTATTAAAACAAAGGTTGCGTGACGCTTTCAAAACCCTATCCCGATAGCTAAACCTGCTTAAAACACCGCGTTTACCTTTCTCCAGCCCTTAAAACTCACAGCCAAATGCACCTTCTTTGTCACCAAAACGCCTCTTTTTTGCCAAACCCACAGAGTTGCTTTGATTGAGTGGACTCACTCCGACCCCAGTGCCACTCACTCAAATTGGCTCGAAGGCTCGCGGGCAAGCCCTGCTTGCTCACAGTTCCGATGCTTTCTTGGAAGACTGCGAAGAACAGTACTGTACGCCTTGGCCTCTGTCAGAGCTCTGGACCGCGGTCGCTCGTGCTGCGAGCGCCAACCTTGTCCGCCGCGCCAAGACACACGTTCCAACTCTCTCGAAGCACTTGCGTACGAAACCTGTTCGAGTTGAAGTGAGGTCTTCAGACCCACTTTGTTACCTCCTTCTCTCTTGTCGCAATGCAGAAGATCGCAGACGCACACTCCTTCCCTCCCTTGCTTGACGCTGAGGTTGTTCTTGCTCAGTCCGCCTTCTCATTCCCCAAATTGCGACCAAGTCCCACAGCATCATCACTCCCAGCTCAGCAAACCCACTTGCCCTCCAGCTATCCATCCCACCGTGAGCCTCCAATTGTACGCCAACCTCGCCAACCAGCCAAGCCGCGCCGGTAAGGACACGACTAAAGTGCTTGGATTCTTGAGGTCATTCGTCAGGTTCACTGTTATTCATGTGCTAACCAAACGTTGTGTCATGCATTATCTGTACGCGTGGCATTGTTGCTGCTCCGTAAAGTCGCACCCACGCGCCTTCCCGAATCGTGATGCAATGAGAGAGAAACGTGCACACATGTTTGCATTTATAAAATAACCACAGCTCCACTACGCAGCAGCTTACTGCATGACATTCTTCTTGGCTGCCATCGCGTGCTCGGTGTCACCTTTGAACTGGCTGAGGTTCAACTTCACAATCCTCGCAAATTCCTGCT
>JALBYZ010000920.1:0-13114 GCA_038050575.1 Globisporangium mamillatum | reverse complement strand
TTGGTCCTCCGGCCCGGTCGGAGGTTGCACTCCCAAACACCAATTGAGTTGCCTGTGATTGCGCCAGGAGCAGCTTCTCCACCCGAGGTCCGTCTGTCAGCATAACATTCGAGCATTTTCTACACCTTGCAAACGGGGCAAGCGTGTGCACTTTCCATCGTGACTGCTCGCTCATGTTTATCAAAGTCATCTCGAAAGTTGTGATCGATCTTGAAAAGGCAAGTTGAAGTGGCGCGAAAATTCTCCAAATCCCGCCTTGCTATTCGATGGAAACGCTGCTGATCTTGCATCTGATTCGCTAAAATTAATATTTGCTGAACACCTTTTGATTCGTTAAAAATCTTTGTTGCGATCAAAATACGGAACATATCCCGGATCATGCACTCCTATATTTTTGACACCTTTGGCACTTTTGATACTCAAATCGATCTTGAAGAGTCACGATGACACCAAAAACTCGAACACTCTCTATCCGCATCGCCATCATGGAGCGCTCTCGCAAAGTTGGTCAGGATGCGCCGCAGCAGAGACCAAGAGCTACGGCCGCAGGCGCTAACAGCAGTTCGGCAGAGCGTGTCATCCTCGATGGGCTCGTGGACGTGCTGCACGAGGCCAACGCGCGCGGCATCGACCTCGCGGCATCGTTCCGGCACTTTGACCGGCACCACGAGGGGCTTGTTGGCGTGGAGGAGTTCATGGCGGCGGTCGTGGAGCTGCGCATCGGCAGCGCGGCAGTGCTCTGGGACGAACAGGACGCCGAGAGGTGCATCGAACGCATCAGCAGAGGCAAATCGCGCGCCTATTTCTCAAGGGACGACTTTGTGCAGTTCTTTGCCGGACGCATCAGCGATCAACGCGCGGGCTCGACGGGTTCTGAGACGCTGAACGAAAATAAGCACATACAACAGCAACAGCAGCAGAGTAGCGCTGCTGGTACCAATAAGAAGGCGAGTGGCAAGACGTTAAGTATTGCAAAGTCCTCCAAGAAGCAGAAGATCAGTGACAAGCAACCAAGTGGGGACAGTATCATCATCAACAACAACAATAACTGTAGCAGCAGCGACTCGCCCATCCGAGACTACCTGAACGAGTACCATCAGACGCAGCGCGTCTTCAAATCTCTGAATGACACGAGCGTCGGGATGAGGTTGACAGCAGCGCACCAGACGCGGAAGAAGCGGCCGCTGGTGATGCTGCCGGCATGGGCGCACGACCGCAGCAAGCGCGCGCTCCAGGAGCTCGAGAACCTCCAGCAGCGCATGAAACGTCTGCCTCCGAGCCTCTCGTCGCGGTTTTTCTATGGCGGCGGGCTGGACCACGAAGATGAGCACAATGGAGGAGCAAAAGAGCTCAGCCCTACTGGAACAGCAGTGAAGCCTATGGAGATCAGCAAACTGAACCTCCCTGAGCCCGACCAAAGCGAGGTCCTCGAGTTCCCAGTCGACTCGCGATGGCAAATGTTCGATCTCGACGCCGACACGGCGCTCTCGTACGCGATTCTGTCTCATGATACTATCAGTGACGACCAACTCGACTTGCCCACCCAGCAGAAGAAGAAGAAGACTCTGTCGTCGTCCAAGTATACTGAGGATGATGATGATGACCTTCATGAGCCAAACGCCTTCACAGCGTTTCGGTTCACAGTGTTCCTTGACGCTTTTCAGCGACTCGAGACGCTCGAAGCGTTTTTCCGACCACTACTCATCCATTTTCCGCGCGGTAAGATCCTGCTCTGCGGGTTCCCGGCCAGAACGCCAAAGAAGACGATCTGGAATAACGACTGCCTGGCGCAGGCGTACGGCAAACTACTCGTGCACCTCACACATACGACGCGCGAATGGCTTGTGCAGCCGAAACTGGGGGTCGGCGCGGTGCCGCAGTTCCTCATCGGCTTTGGCTCGGGCGGTGGCGTCGCGCTCCAGTTTCTCACGATGGAAGTGCCGCTTCGCAGCCAGAGCCAGCCGCAGCTGCAGCTCTTCCAGAGAGCGCAACGAGGGCTCGTGCTAGTCAACGCGCTGACGCATACGAGCGAGAGCGTTCGCCACAGTCTCCAGCAGCTCAAGCGCGTGTTTCACAACAGCAGCAGTACCAGTTCGGCAGAGAACCGGGTCGAGATGCACGAGTTGCTGGCCCAGAGTCTGTTCAGCGAGTTCTACTTGACGCAGGTGGCTGCGAGCCGCCAAGCGACCGTGGAGACATTCTTCAAGACCCGCAAACAGTTCCTACAGGGACCAAACCTCGAGCTTTTGCGAATTTTGCTGCACGGGAGCATCAAAAACAAACACGTGAGCACTTCGCTGGCCAACTTGAGCGCGTGTGAGAGTCCGTTCTCGCTTGTTCTTGTCCACGGGACACTGAACTCGCTCTTCCCAGCAGACCAAGTGGCGTTCCTCACGAGCGTGTTCCCTGCGGAGTGTGTAGCGCCAACGCTTGCTGCGTGCTTGGCGGTAGGTAATTCACCGCCTGACACTGCAAATGAGGTCAACAACAATAGTGTACCAAGCACGCCTCTGGTGCACGTGTCATGGCTCAAAAGCGGCCACGACGTACTACAAGAGCGCCCCAATTTCATGCACGATCTCTTCCGCCAGCTGGTACTCGTGGAGGTGAATAGTAACCCCACGCCAGTCCCAGCACCAGATATGTATGGCGAGATAGTGCAGCAACAACAGCATTTGCAGGACCCAAAGTCTCATCAAGCGGCGCCGTCTCAGGTACCCACAGGATCTATGAGTGCCAGTGAGGCTTTGGAGAACATGTCAGTGCATCCTGTTGACAGCAGAGACGTCACACATACTGCCGATTCCGAGCTGCCCCGCATTACAAACTTTACCACTCAAGTAAACGAGTTGCTAGCGCAGCATGGGATCAAGTGGATCCAGCAGGAACTCTACGACCGCGGCCTCGAAGGCTCAGGCTCGAGTGACGTGATCCTCACGCGCTTCCAGCAGGTGCTCGAGGACGAATTCGGTCAAGAGCGCGCGAAACAGGCCCACGACGCGCTGCAGAAGGCAAAGTTCGATGCTTTGGAGGCCCAGCGACGCGAGAGACTGTGCGAGGAAACGGAGCAACAGCTTCGTGAGAAGGAAGTACAGCTGCGTATCAAGAAGCGCGAGCACGACGCGCAAAAGGCGTTCTTCGCGCAGATGGAGCAGCAGAAGGAGGCGCAAGCGCGCATGGCGATCGAGCACGAGCTTATGGCGCTCGAGGACGTGCTCTCACAAAAGTACGAGGAGCTCCTGAACTTGGCGGACGAGCGCGAGCACCGAAACACGGAGATGGCGCGAAAAGTCAAGGAGATCGAAGCCGAGCGGCTCGAACAGGACCGTGAAGCATTTCAGGTGAAGCTCCAGCAGGAGCGACTCGCGGCGCAGCACGAGAAGCGCGAGAGGCTCAAAAGGTTTCAGAAGGAGTTTGAACAGAACGAGCTGGTCTCCAGCCCCGTGGAGACATACACTCTGGACCTGGCGCCAAAGTACGACAACTTCAGCGCATTAGCAGACGGCGCAAATGAGCTCACGAAGGACCTGGTGCATTTCTACGAACTCAAGACGACGCAGAAAGAGGAGTCCGCGGAGAAGCGCCTCGAATGTGAGAGTTTCAAAAAGATTCTGGCCGAGAAAGAGCTCGCGCTGCGCAACCTGGAGCGCGTGATCCTGAAGGCCAAGTCCACGGGCATGATCGCCAAGGCCGGGCTGGGCACTGTGCGCATTCTGCCCATCACAGGGTTGGAACTCCAGGCGCTGAACCGCGAGCTCGACGAGAAGCAGGATGAGATGGCTCGCCTCCAGCACGACCTGACGCTGCGCACCCAAGAGCTCACGTGGAAAGACAAGCTGCTGCAGCGCCTGAGCGAGCTGATCAAGCGCAACGAAGGGTTCCGCGACGAGATGCTCAAGAAACTGGGGGTTTGTGCGGAGAAAGGTAACGAAATGGTGTTGAGCGCGCGCGAAGACGGTGAGAAGCTCTTTGAGAAGCGCGAAAGCAACACAAAGCTGGAAAAGCGGTACTCCATTCGTCTCCACGCGGTCCGGGATGAGAGGAGAAGAGCGGGCGAGAGCACGACCGAGTACTTTGACACGCGCCTGCGCATCGAAGGCACGACGCAGCGAGTGGTTCGCCAGGTGCTCATAAAGGAGCTCGACGCCGAGATCGCTGACTTGGAGAAGAAAGTGCAGGCTGCGCAAGACCAAGAAACCGAGATCCGAGCCAACCTCAAGGCAAACAAGCTCACGCTGAGCGAGTTCGGTGCGCAGACGTTCAAGATTGAGCAGAGCTTGACTGGGCTCGAGCAGGCGATCACTGCGAAAGACAGGCATGTGGCTGTCGGAGACAACAACGACCCAGGGCTGGTGGCTGGTAGGCGCAACAGTGTCGACAAGGACGGCTCTCTCGTAGTAGCAATACGAACGGATCTCGCCGAGCAAGTGCGGATGAGGCCGCACGCGCACCGGTCGCCAGAGGAGAAGCGGTGGGTCACGCTGGACTTCCAGGTCAACTTCGCGCATTACTACAAATGCATTGACGTCGAGCAGGTGGAGATCATCCAGAAGCACGCGGATTACCAGCAGTGTCCGCTGAAGAAGGACCAGATCCAGCGGCTGCTAGCTCTACCGGCGCGCAACTGCCTCGCGCTCGCGTTCTTCAAGGCGAAAGAGGAGCTCGAAGCGCATTTTCTGCTGCGAAAGTACTCTTTTGGCGATGGAGAGGACTACTTTGCGAGCCGCGACGACGCGTTCGTGCTTGGTTCGGAGCAAAACTCGACTTGCATCGTGACGGCTAAGTTAGGGGAGCTGCCTGCGGCAGTGGACGAAGCAAGCGTCAGGGGCAATAAAGCCGGATACTTCATCCCAAAGGGCAACTATGCGCTGCTGAACGAAAACGCCGCGCCTATGAGTTTGTTGAGCGTCTCGCAGTGCCAGATCCACCCGCACAAGACTGCCACGCACACGTTCAAGCTCCCGTCAGTTACAGGAGGCATCGGCGTGCTCGCGCTCTCAGTCTCGATCGTGTTCCAGGGCCATTTCCGCTCTATCGGGTACCAAAACGGCCGGATCGCAGGCATGCTCTACGTATTGCCTCCTCCAACACAGCAGTCGTCCTCGGGCTCTCAACAGCTCGCGCTCAGAGCGCCGGTCCCAATCGGCAAATGCTTCTACCAGCAGGACATCGCGCTGTGCACGCCGCATAGTCTGGGCAAACTCGTGCTTCACCACGATCCAAAGCGCAAGCCGCTCTGCGCAGTTGCCACCTACCAGGTCGTGCTGGGAGCACCAGTGTTCACGTCGTACTCGATCGAGGTCACTGCCAAGACCGCGCTCGTTGCGTCCGAAGTCCTGAAACTCAAGCGCTCGGACGCGCTCAAGAAGCAGGAGCTGCTGCCGCTCAAGAAAGACGAAGTCCAGAGCGTGTTTGTGACGATCCAGCTGAGCGAGCGCAAAAAGCGGCTCGCCAAGAAGATGACAAACGAGGCGAAGGACGTAGCCCGCGCGGCAGAGCTCGAGATGATCCGGAAAACCAAGGAACTCGGGGAGGACAATATAACGTCCACCTTGAGTCACGAACAGCGGTCGCAGCTGCACAGTGATGTCCACATCCAGGAGACAAAGTTCACGCAGAACTGCTTCCTCTACGCCAAGCGAGAGGAAGAAGCGCGCGATATTGAACTGGGACTCAAGGAGCTCACGCGGATCCATGCTGACTTGCTCGAGCAATGCGACAATATGGAGCGCGATCTCGTAGAGTATCGAATCCACTTGCCGCAGCTCGCAGCGTCGCTGGTGGATTCGAAGGATCCGCGAGATCGAGATGCTGCTGGCGCCAAAGTCGCGCGGGAACTCAACGTTGAGTACGAGAATGCGAGCATGAAATCCAGCAAAGTACTCTGGGCCGAGATCTCCGCGATGAAGGCCAAGCTGCCGTCCATGATGACCCCCGCCGAGCGGCTGCGTCGCAAGTACAAGAAAGGACAGGATGTACTTGAGAAGAAAGAGCGCGAATGGATCCTGATCGACCGGATCCTGCATCCGCGGATCTACGACTGGGAAGAGCGGCTCGTTGTCGCCGGATCAGGAGGAACTACTGGCGATTTCCGAATGCAACTCCACGGCGCGTTCCCAAAGCTCACCAAAGATGAGGAGCAGCTCGCGGTGCTCTCGCACTTGGAGGTCGACCGCATCATGAAGGCGCCGTGGAACCTGCTCGAGCGGAAAGAGATCCAGATCCGCAAGATCGTGACAAAGTTCCGCGACGACAGCGGCGCAAATCGAGCAAACAAGAAGAACCGCGATGCGCCACCGACGTCAATGGTCGCGCTGCTGCGATCCCAGAAGACCACCGAGCTCACAACGGAAGAGCGCGAGTGGAGACTCTACGACCAGCTGCTGAACCCGTCGTACTACCCTGTGAACCTCAAGAAGTTCGCCGACGAACTGCGGAGTGTGATTACGTCTTCAGCTGGCAATGGGGGCAGTGATGGTGTCTTGCAGCAGGAAGTCAAGATCCCAGTCAACCTGACGCGTGAAGACCTCGTTGTAGCGCTCAACACGCCCGAGGAAGAGCTCTTCAAGCTCTCGAGTGACTTGCTTCGCGCGCGCAATTTCTTGTTAAAGTACGATCCACAGCTGAGCGTCAACTTGGTCGAAGTCGCGCGTATTCAGCATGAACAAGCCCTCAAAGTCGAAATTGTCGAGATAGACATTGACGCGCGTTGCCGGCTCGTGTACCAGGAACTGCAGCGTGCGATCGCGAACACGCGTAACGAGTTCATGGACTCGTATGTTCTGCACTCGACGCTGCAGCGGTTCCCCACCAAAGTGCTGCGCCTGGAGCTCGAGAAGGAACTGGACAGGCTCCTGATGTCGCAGGTGATCGAGAAAGAGGACTTTGAGCTCCGGGCGTTCCTCTTGGGCGGCAACGCGACTAAGAAAGCGCTGGGGCTTGCTGCAAAGCAGAGCAATAGAAGCAAGAATCTGAACGCTGCTGAGGAGTCCGATCCTGTCTCGGACTCGGACAGCGACGAAGAAGCACAGATCGCACGCGAAGCGAAAACGCAGCGCCAAGCCAAACTAGACGCCAAGTCAGGCAAGAATGCCAAGGTACGCGGCAAGGCACTCAAGCAGAAGAGCATCCAGAAGCAGCGTCGCGAGATTAAAGACGCGCTCAAAGGGCGAAGTCTGGAAGAGCGCCGACTGTTGCTGGAGGAGCAAGAGCTTGGCGCGGGCGGCTGCATGGCGTGCCGCACGAATCCGTGTGTGTGGACGCCCTATCTGCAGGAATCGCACGTGACGATCCAGAGGCGCATGGAGGTGCTGCAGGCGGAGCTGGAGCGTGTCAAGCGCTATCCGAACCTCATGATCGAGTCCGCCGTGTGCCTGGTAGCGATCAAGTCTGGCGGCAACCGGGCGATTACGCTGCGCAAGACCGATCTCTTTGACGAAGTCACGTTCGAACTCAAGATCTGGGACAAACACCTGCGCTTGCGGGGCGTCGACGACGAGTTCCACGCCACGTTCCGCACGAAAGAGCTCTACTTCGAGACCAAGGCGCTTCACGGCTTCACGCAGATCCAACTGCGTGACAAGGTCCAGGTCGCACTCCAGCGAGAGCACAACCTCCTGGTCGCGAACCTCACGGCTTTTGAGGTGGTCGAGGATATCCTGGAGTTTATGCTCGAAGGCTGGGTCTTTGGCGAGCGTGAGTCCGAGCGCAAGGCACTGGGCTTTGTACCGAGTCTCAAGCGCGATGGGCCGCTGACAATGCACGATCTGCGCGTCTTTGAGCAGGACCAGCGCATCCTAGAAGGACAGCAGGAGCTCAAGGCGGAAGAGAATGTTCAGGGTATCCCGCTCGACAAGTGGAAACCCATCGAGGTACAAGCTTTCGAGGTAAACCTGCACAACAAAGCGGTGAAGAAAGGCTCGGATATGGACAAGTCACTCACAGAGACCGAGAACGCGCTCAAGTTCGGCTTGTTCTGCATGACGCTCATGTACTTCCGCGGTCTCTCGATGCTCAAGAAGCAGCGGATGGTATGGTCCACCTCCGCTACAATCTCAAAAGCTGACTCCAAGCTACAACAGCAACAGCAGAAGACTGCGGAGCGTCAGCGCATGGACCAAGTGGCCAAGAACATCGCTCTGCGGCAGAAGAAGGCCGCGATCTTCGACCAGAAAGCGCAAAACGCGCAGGCGCGGAAGCTCAAGTTCCTCGAGCAGAAGACCGCCGCGTACCGGAAGCGCCTCGTGCTCGAGAACCAAAAGGCAAAGCGCGAGGCACATGCTGCGCAAGAGGTCCAGCGCATGTACCGCGGCCACCTGGGGAAGATCGCCGGCAAGAAATGGATGCTGCGCCGACGAGAGATCGACGCGCAAAAGGCGCTCGAGAAGGCGGCCGCCACGATGCTGCAGCGCGCGTATCGCGGGCGCCTCGGACGAATCGAAGCGGAGGAGCGGCGCGTGGAGCTGGCCGAGTTCATCTCGCAGATGCGCGCCGAAGAAGCGATTGAGGAGGAGGAAGAGTACTGGCGACGGCACAGAGTGGAGCGCGCGGTGCGCAAAGTGGTGGCCTTTGTGAAAAAAGAAGCTTGAGATTTATTCGATTCTGTTGAGGTTAAATGGGAAAATAGATTGAGCAAAGACAAAAAATGATTCTGGCACTTACCCGCGTGTGTTTTGTGTGTGTTCACGCTCTTCGTCTTCTCCCATTACACCTGCTCTGCAAATGGCAATGTGACGCTCACGAGCTTGACGAGCTCGCCAGTCTTCTTGCGTCGGTTCGCCGTCTGCTTGGACACCTTGGTCCATTTCTCGCCGTGCTTCGGGTCCGCGCTGACGCATCGCTTGAGGATCTTCTCCGCCTCGTCCTTCGAGCTGCCGTGCTTGACTTCAAACAGGTAGTAGAACGCCCAGCCGTCGCCAAAGTCTGGATCCAGTTGCACCGTGCGCTCCAGCCACTTGCGCGCCTTCGAGTACTTGCGCTCCTGCCAAAAGAGCTTCGCAACCGACAGACACACCGACGGATCGTTGTCTTTCTTCTTGAGCGCAGTGAACGACGCGCGCTTCTGCTGCGCGCGAGGCGCGATGTCGATGGACTCGGCGAGCAAGATGCCAGACTCGGGACACTCCTGCAGCGCCTTGGCCATGAGCATCTCTTGTCCCTTCGGATTCTCCCAGCGGGCTTCAAGCCGCGCCGCTTCGAGCCAGAGCTGGTCGTTCTTTTGATTCTTCAAACGAGCCAATTCCAACACAGATCGCGCTTTCGTGACGCCATTCATCTTCTCCTCCAATCGACTCGACAGTATCCACAGCGGGATCGACTTTGGACAGTGCTGCACGCCTTCACGATACATGCTCTTCGCCTTGTCGAAGTTTGGCGGACTCTGCGCTTCGTAGAACTGGCCCGCCATCATGTACAGCTTGGCAAAGTCAGGGTAGAGATTAATGCCTTCCTTGAGCAGGTTCTCCTCCACTTCCGGGTTCTCACCGCACTCACGCTCGAGCAGAACCGATTTCATCCAAACGTGCGCAGACGGGGCCTGCGCGCGGGCTTTCGCGAGGAGCGCTCGCGCCAGCTCGATCTCGTCGTTCTCCCACTCGAGCTTCACGGCTGCGAGCCAGATCGACTCGCTGTTCGGGTTCGCACTGAACGCCTGGCGCAGGATCAGTCGCGCATTCTCGACCGAGCCGTTGTTCCACACCTCCTTCGCCGCCATAAGCCAGAGGATCTCGGCATTCGGACACGCCGTGACCGCCTTCTGCAGCAATTGCTCCACCGCCTCACCGTTCTTACCTTCGTTCACCTGTTTCTCCAGCGCCACAGCACGCAACCAGATCGACTTCTTTCCGGGGAACACTTTCAACGCGTTCGCGAAAATCGCCTTTGCTGTCAAGAGCGCACCGCGGTTGATACTATTCTCTGCATCGTCCATCCACGTGCGCTTCCTGTCTTCTGGCTCCACGCCGACGTCGATACAGGCTCGCACGATCGCCCCACAAGTTAGTGGCGCATCCGCCTGTTCACAGGCCTCCGCCTCTTTCAGCCACATCTCGCGGTTGATCACAACCTGATGTTTCTGGAGCGACTTGAGCGCCAGCTGGATGATGCGCTCGATCATCTCGGTCTTCCCCTGGGCTTCCTCCAGCTTGGCGGCCGTGATCCAAATCGACGGCTCAGTGGGAATCGCAGTGCGCGCCTTGTTCAGGGTCTTCTTGGCGTTCTCGTACGTCTCAAGACGCGCAAGCGCGAGCCACAGGTCCACAGCATGCGGGACGCACTCGACCGCACGTCCCAGCAACACACGCGCGCCGTCAATGTCTTCCAGCTCGATCAGTGCCTTCCAAAGCTTGACCGAGTTCGGCACGAACTCGAGCGCACGACGCATCACGAGCTTCTTGAGCTCGTCGTCGCGCTCCAGCTGCGCGGCCTGGAGCCACACTTTGACTGACTTGGGCACATGGCGCACGGCTTTCGCGAGGATCGTCTTGGCGTTCTCCGGGTTCTGCAGCCGCGCGGCTTCGAGCCACACGTCCTCCTGGGTCGGACAGCACTCACAGCCCTGCGCGATGATCTTGCGCGCCTGCACGATCTTGCCCGCGACTTCCTCCAGACGCGCCGCAGCGATCCAGCCGGGGCCGTGCTTTGGATTCGTCATCGTGACTGAGCGTAACAACAGACGCGCCTTCTTGATGTCGCCAATCTCCGCGTCACTCGTGAGCTTGATGCTGTTGAGATCCGTCAGGTACCCCTTCGGGTCGACCACCGTCTGTCCAGCGATCGAGTCCGACATTTTGTCGAGCTTGTGGGACAGCACAGCGCCACGTGCCTCAGCCAAACCCGTGATCGTGGACGTCATGCCGCTGCCTGGCGTATCCATCCCACCGGGCGTGATCGTGCCGTTGAGTGCGCCTGCGCCGTTAGCCGCGACACCGCCGGCACTACCTGCGAGCAAGTTGTCGGGCACGGGCGCGAACATTTCATTGCGCTTCTGCAGCGCCGTGTTGGTCTTGAACTTGAGCGAGTAGTCGCCGATGTCCGGGATCATCTCCCATTCAGCATCCGACATGTTCTGCAGTCCAGCCTTAAGGTCCGCGAACTGGTCGCTGATCTTCGGGCGGTCCTGGCGCGCCTTCTTGAGCTCCTCAAGCATCTTCACCTCGCGCCGGCGCTTGCGACGCGAGTCCATGCGCTCATCCACCGATTCGTAGGTGTCGTCAGCTTCTCTATCGTCCTGGTCGTACGGCGTGTCCTGGAAGAGCCCCACAGAAGAGTACCCGGAGAACTCGTCGTAGTTCGTCTCACTGTAGTCGCCGTAGTCCTCGTTCTCGTCGGTCGCGCGTCCGAATCCACCCAGACCAGCAGTGCCGGAGCCTCGTCCAGCGCCTCCAGGGGCGCCACCACCACCGCGACCAGCAGCTCCAGGCGGTAGTTCGACGCCCCGTCCTCGTCCTGCGCCTGGTAGGAAGGGCGCAGCGCCCGGCCCCGCGCCGACGCCGCTACCGGCCGCCGCCGCAATGCCTTCCGGTGCCATGGGCGAGCGCGCCGGTCCGATGTCCGAGCGCGTCGTGAAGCCGACGGCACCACGGCCGAGACCCGGCACATAGTTCGCCGGCGCGCCAGATGCATACGTGTTGCGCAGCCGCTGTCCCAATCCGCTCATGACGACACGTCCACAGAGATCCGTTCAAGCAGATGCCAAGTTGGGCTTTTTGCTTAGTTGCTTATTTGCTGGGTTAGTTGCTGGTTGGTCGCCTTTCTTGAGTATGAGGAGCGAACTCTCTTCTAACATAGCACAAACAGTGGAAGGTTGCTATTAAGATGAGCGAAAAGCGGACTAGCGCGTCAAAACCTAAATTTCAATCTTCAAAGTTCATTTTTCACATTAGCGAAAAACCCAACGCTCCATGCACTCCAAAAGCCTTATTGACTTGGATTTGTATGAAAAAGTGCAAAGATTTGCGTTCACGACTCTCCGTGTTCTGCGCCTCGACGTTCAGCATGCCAAGCTGCTCTCAGAGCACGCACGCATAGACTGTCGTTTAAGCACTTGCTTCTCGAGCGCCACGCACGCCCGGCCGCGTGCTTTCTTGGCTAGCAGTGTGAGCTGCTCGAGGCTGGGTGCGCCAGCTGCATCGAACGCCATGACTGGTTGCTTGCGCTTGCTTGCTTGTGTTGTTCTTTCTTCTTGGGGAGCTTTTTGTGTGTGCAGCGAACTGCACAAGTGGTGCAGTTGCTTAAACCTTGGAGCAGATTCTGTCCCCATTGCTCATCGGTGTAACTAATAGTATGTTTAGTGTACCTGTACGGTTGTGTACATATTATAAGACCTACTGCCAGTTAGAGCAAGTAAGCAAGGTTTTTGTAAAAAACCTTGTCAAAATTTGCTGTCTCTTTTCGAAACCCTATCCCGATCGCAAAACCTGCTTAAAAGAGTACATTTACCTCTCTCCAGCCCCTAAAAGTCACAGCCAAGTGCACTTTCTTTGTCGCCAAACGTCCTCTTTTTCCGCGAACCCATACAAAACAATAGGCTTTCTGCGCATCCCCAAAAGTGGAGCCTGTGACTCGATCCCGCCCCTAACCGCTCATTTTCACACTCAATTCTAGGCAAACCCGATAGATTCTCTAATAAAAAGCCGCTTTTGCCTGTGAGTTTTACCCGATATAGAGAGGTTTTAGAAACTGTCATTTTTTGGTTCCAGCAGTAATTTATCTGGGCAAAATGAAAAATACCGCGCGAGCGCAATCTATTTTGTACGTAAAAAGTACCGCCTGTTCGCCTCCTCGCTCGTCTCGCATGGAAGACCCGCTCAATGCGCGTGCGAATCCCATTTTGCCGAGCTCACGTTGCGCTTCAAGACAAGACGGTGCTCGCTCGCTCAAATATGAAACCAACATCAGGCGGCAGCACGAAGGGGTCAACATGTGAAGTCTCACTGTCAGCCAGTTAAATCTGAACGAGTCCGCGAATCTGGGCAGCTGGAAAATGCGCATAGGTTTGTTCCCATTTTCCAGTGCAGAAAATGCTCGAAAGTTATGTTCCGAGCGTTGAAGGTGCGATTGCAGGCAACTCAATTGGTGTTTGGGAGTGCAACCTCCGACCGGGCCGGAGGACCAA
>JALBYZ010000092.1:0-63183 GCA_038050575.1 Globisporangium mamillatum | reverse complement strand
CCATTTCGACATGGTTCGAGAGCTGATCGAGTGCGGCGCTGATGTTGACGCCAAAGATGATGATGGAGAAACTCCATTGTTGCGTGCTGCTGACAGTGGCCATCTTGACGTGGTTCGTGAGCTGATTGACCGCGGAGCTGATGTTGACGCCAAAGACGATGGCGGAGGAACTGCTTTGGTATTGACTGCTCAGAGTGGCCATTTTGACGTCGTTCTGTATCTACTTCAACATGGCGCTAATGGTAAAGCCAAAGATATCGATGAAAAAACTGTGCTGTCGTACGCAGCAGCAAAAGGTCTCGTCCGGGTAGCGAAAGAGCTAATCGTCAATGGAGCATTGGTGGATGCTGCCTCGGTCCAGGGTAGAACGCCATTGTTCTACGCCGCACAACACGGTCATCTGGACATGGTACAGCTGTTGTTAAAGGCGGATGCATCTCTATTGACAAAGGCGCATTCGTGCCCACCGAGTCGAGAGAGCGAGACTCCACTTCTTCTCGCTGGTCGCGCTGGTCACATGAAGATTTTCCAGTTTCTCATCAACGCCGGCGCACCAGTCAACGTCCGAAGCGGAGAAGATGGAGAGACACCGCTGATCTCGGCTGCTCGTTCGGATTTCTTTGCCGGTGTGCAACTTCTCATCGCATGCGGAGGCTGTCTTTGTGAAGCCGGAGTGGCAGAAGACGAGTATCCGCTGATTCTTGGCACACTGAAGACCATGAGACTCTTTTGCGACGCCGTGCATGAGTTTGAGCCGATGTGTTCTCGTGTTCTGATTCGGTTAGTAGAGATCTGCTCGAAGCTCCACGAATCTGGCGCAACGCGCGTAGACGAGAGCACGCTTGTGTCCTTCGCCAGCATTCTGTTTCGCTTTTGCAGACTGCAAATCGATATCAACAAACGAGAAAGTCCTCTACTGCGACTCATTGGCAGTCGTGCGATTGCGAATAGAATTCGAGATTTCCATGAAGAGTTGGATCACTTCGTCGGGATCCTGGCACTGGAAGAGAATGAAAATCGGTGGAAGGAGGAATGGGACGGCGACCAGACCCAGCTTCTTGTTCGGTTTGAAGAGAAACTCAGCACAGATGATGCTTTCATATATGGACTTGATTCTGAGGCAACAAAACAGGAAACTGCTGTGCTTCTTCTATACGAACTCAAGGTCTGTCGTCAAGAAAAGCAACGGCTAGAGCTACAAGCAAGCCTCGAGCGAATGATGGAGCGCTTTCTTCGGGTGTGTGAGATGGACGCGCCAGTTATTCCAGAATGGTTCATCTCTCGCGATGACGTGGAGTTTCAGAGTTGGAATCTCATCAGATCAGAGGGAGAATACCGCAACAAGATCCAGTACTACGGAGGCAGGTGGCGAAAAACTGCTGTAGTGATCGAGACATGTCCTGACGCTTCGACATTTGTGCAAGTAGCATCCCAGTGGTTCCAGCTGAACCACCCCAATGTCGTCAAGCTGTTTGGTGCGTGCCACATCGGATCCCCGCCGTTTTTCACCTACGAGCTGGTGACGCAAGGGGTCCCACTCCAAGAGTTCCTGAGCAAGGATGTCAACCACCCATTGGTGTGGAAGTGCCTGTATGAAGCAGCACTTGGGCTTCGATACATTCACAACCGAGGCGTTGCTCACGGGTTTCTTCGGAGCAGAAGCTTCATTGTCGGCTCTGGTATCACGAAGCTGAATGGAACGCGGCAGATCGGCATTCAGAGAAGGGAGGGTGATACAAGCACAGATGTTTATTTGCCGCCTGAGGGATTCTATGGCCATGCTGATGCTTCCAATGAGACTACCTTTAGCCGCTCGGAGGCTTACGATATCTATGCGTTTGGCATATGTATTTGGGAAGCTCTGACCCTCGAGTTACCGTGGCGTGATTATGAAAATCGTGAAATGTGGGGTGATAAACTATTCGGACGACTTCCTGATTGCCCTGCAAGTATCGGTGATAGCGAGTGGGACTTGATCACGAAGATGTGCGCAGAGGAACCGAGTGAGCGTGTCAGAATGAACTACGTGGTGAGTCGACTGAACAAATTTGTCATTGCAAGAGACCGAGTCAGCGAAGCAGAACGACAAAAGCCAATGCCGTCTACAGAGGTAAACAGTCGACTTTCATGCGATCATGGATGATTTGAATGTACTACTAGTGGATTGATAACTGACTACAACTTGTTACGATGTTTTCATGGGCAGACTGAAAACAAAACCACCAATGGGCACGGGTTTGCAGACTCTGATGGGAGAACCATCCCGAACGCTCTTCAATACATCAAATCAAGGAGTGAGACGCTGGAAGGTCATCGCTGGATGTCCAACAACGCGTACCCAGCGCTCGAGTACATCTTCGCACTCCTCCAAGAACGCCACAAGACTTCAATGGATACTGACGTGCTGCAGTTCTGCGCGTCCCTGAGCAGATTCCAACGCTACTTGCGCACTGCAGTGTCCGAGAAATCAGTGTACGAGTTGGCGAGAAGCCGTCACGTCGCTGAGGTACACCATGTGGTGTACGCTGAGCTGGATCGCTTGCTGGACGCATTGGACGTGCCAGATGGAGATCCGATTCGTGTGTGGAGACACGACGAAGGAACGCTAAATGAGAACAGGCAAGTGGGTGGCTTGGTAAGCGATGCTGCTCCCAGATCGAATCTAGATATTAAAAACGCAAACTCCAGCGCTGTCACGCTGATCCAGTTCGACATGCCATCAGCAACCCACAACCTTTGGACGCGAGCAGGTCTCGCAGCAGCGTCAGCGACACCGGCTTGGTTCCTGTCGTTGCGAGACCTGGTGTTTAGCAAGTCGGACGAGATCGGTCGAGGATCGTTCGGAAGTGTCTGCAAAGGATGGTGGCTGAACACAGCAGTCGTGATCAAGTTTATGGGGTACGAAGAGGACTTCGACACCATCTCGACTGAGCTGCTGCTGCATGAAGTGTGCGTATGGCACCGCCTGAACCACCCACACGTCTTGAAGATGTATGGAGCGTGTCACGTGGACAAGCGGTACTTCGTGTGCGAGTACGCCTCGAATGGTGAGCTGAACAAATACTTGAGGAAGCCTGGCAACGCGCATCTGATGTGGCAGAAGCTGTACGAAGCAGCTCTGGGACTCGAGTACCTGCACGGACAGAACGTCGCGCACAACGACCTCAAGTGCGACAACATCATGATTGGAGCCGACAACAGGGCGAAGCTGATCGACTTTGGGTTGAGTTGTGTGCTGAACGAGGCGGAGATCCAGATCGATGTGACGAAGATGGGAGCTGTGAACTGGAGATCTCCCGGGATGTTGATGCTGGAGGTACTGACTTGTGAACTACCCTTGGGTGCGACGGTGGATGCAGCGGTTCGTCGTTACGCCAGAAATGGAAGACTTCCGCTGCAACCGAAGTGTTTGAATGTTTCGCAGTGGATAATGATCCAGATGATGTGCGAAACGAATCCATCGCTGCGCGTGAAGATCGCGTTTGAGGTGGACAAGCTTTACGAGTTGCGGCAGTCGCAGCAAACTTTGGTCCAGAAGGCTCCAGCAATTGCGACAGTTGTGGCAGATTCGCCATAGCGAACAAAGTCAAAGCGAGTGTTTGAGTAATGTCTACGTATGTGTCTGAAGCGCGGTGAAACACCGATAGGAGCTAGAAGCTGCTGAACCAAGTTGTCGTTCACTTCCGTAAGCAGGACATCTTGCACCCGAATATCAAATCCGACAATAATGTCAAAGCGATCATCATGGGACTGAGGTTTTGGGCGGTCTTCCCTGGTTTTTCTTGTGTGGTTTCCTATCAATGTCATCATACACGCGTGATCTGTGATGTACCTTGGTTAATAATAAGAATCTCGAGCAAGTTCTCGATTCGCTGTGATGCGCGCGATGAGGATGTGAAACGTAGATCTCTACAGCAGCAACAAGAGCCAAGCTTGGCATCGACATTATAAATACTCCCCGACTGGTACTGATTCGGCAAAACCCTCCAACCCGAGAGATATGCAAGCGACGCTGGAGAATGAAGTTGCAAATTTGAGAGGTCTATTCACTGACTCGTGTACGTCAAAGTCCATTTCATGAATTTGAACTGGAAATGGTATATAGAAATGGGGCTTCAAAAGGGCTTTCAAGTGCCACAAACAACCGATCAAGTAACACACGTCAGGCGACAAGTGGACGGACAGTCTAGCCATAGACATGCATGACTGGATCTTGCTTTTTTTTCACCTCTTGTAGTATTGCTCTTCAGGGTCCAAACCGGCAACGTACTACTGTCGAATTAATCTCCAACGTGGACAGACAGCAAGAGGGGACCATCCACCCACTCTTCACACCGCAATGTTGTGGTTTGCTGTTGCAGGCGTAGAGAGATAGTGTGTCAGCGGCACCAAATGCACCAGCATTACCTGCGAACTGGACTTTGGGTGCAAGCAAGCGAAGCATGAGCGAGCATCCCAACTCGTTGAGGTTCCAGTCACAGCGTTGTGCTGATCGTCCGATCCGGCTACGTATTATTCATCAGGGAGCCAATCGACAACGCGCAACCAGCGCGATTTGCAGTCTACACATAAAAAGCTGCTGGAGCTGATCACAGTCAATAAATAATATTGACTTTGGGCGAAATGAAATGCTTCTCGTGACTACAGTACTGGTCATTAGACCCGAAGTTTGCTTGCGTGTGAAGGTGTGTGTGTGTGTGAGTGTGTGGTTCTGGCTTGTTCTGGGGTGCGCTCGTTTGGTTGTGTGTGCAAGTCGAATCTATTCGATCACTCTTGCGGTTGCTGAGAAAAAATAACCAGCCTGTATGTAACAACTCGAAGAGCCACTCGCTGACTCTGTGAATACAAAATCCAACTCCAGCTGGATCCTACACGTCATTCCTGTTCGCCTGTGGCTGGCTGGGCGGTGTCTGTGGTTAATACGAACTGCGAAAGGATCAGTTCGGAAGCGGTCACATAGCAGGAAAACGTGCAAGTCAACAGAATGGAACAAGGCGACACATACACACAGACCTACAGTATCCCTTTTGCTTTGGTGTGCGATTTGTCTTAGCTTACTGTGTTACTGGCTGCTTTTTATGTGTAGCTGTAGCTGCTCGCGTGCATTAGTCGGCGCAAGTTCAGCCTGAGTTTGGCTTGCGACTGGGTTGGTGCATTCATTCATTCACACGCAAAGGATCGCGATTGGGGGAGCGGCCAAAATGCCGACTGTGATCATCAAGAGGTGCTGAAAAGTGCTATACAAAAAGCAAGTCAAAATGGCTCTTTGTGGGCTCAAATGCAAATGAGAAAGCCAATCGGCGAGATTGCCATCTTTCTCGCCGAGGACCCGTTCGTTGCCAATCGCTGCAGAATCAGAAAATCTGTCTCAAGATTTATTAACCTTTATACAATCTTACACCTCTAACAACATTAGTATTCATATACACAATTACATGATAATCCTCCTTATTAAGCGCACGCAGTGAATTGGAGCAAATTTCGCATGATGTGAGGATATCGTGTCTGGGTCGTTCGACTCTTCCGTTACAACCCAACGCTCACCAGATGGCAATGCGACGACCGTTTTTCCCAGCCACCTGCCAGGAACGCTTGCCGGCATACAAATTACCATACAAACTCCAAACCGCTCATCGAAACAGCTGGTTTTCGGGAGTGGGACTTTCTCGCTGCACCCGCTCTTTTCTATCCAGCCAGTCCGCCGTCTTTCAGCTGATCAGACAATTTGAGCTGTCAGAGTGGTCTCCAGCACAATGACTACCGCTACAAACAGAAAACTTGTAGCACAAAAATTGCCGTGCTATATCAGTGCATTTTGACACGTTTGCAAGTGTAGGTGTACAAATACATTTGGTTTGGTTATTTTTATGTCTTATTCTGCTGTTTTACCATAAACAATACGTTAGCCTCTCCTAGTGTTATGTAGCACTATAAGCTCTCCAGCTCGTTGATAGCCTCCCAACAGCCAAACGGAAAGCTGAATGAAACTGGTCCACACTTCCAGCGGCAAGCACCCACAGGCTCATCTGCACCAGTTACAAAGCACCAGACAAAAGCATGGTGGTCTGACTTTCTATCCCCCTCTCGCTCTCGTGCGCATGCGTAGAGGAAAGCGTTTCGTTTACTTACCTGTACGTTTCCCTGCTGTTGTTGTTATGGCGCGCGCCAGATTGATTGCCTTCCCCTCTCGCTTTCGCCTCCTCTTCCTCCGCGCTGCCGCTCCTCTTCCTGCAATTGTCAGTTCTGAAAATCCCTGCTCTCACGCACTCGACCGACCGATCACCTCTCTCGCCTCAACGGAAAGCGAGACCGTGATCTTCACAGCAAACCACAGCCAAGCAGACTTTTTTCCCCCCTCCCGCATCCAAGATGATCACTCCAAAGTACATGGGTGTTGTGGCGATGGCCACTGCGCTTGCCGCCGCGACCGCCGACGCCGGTGCGCTCTCGACCGGTGTGTGCTACTCGCCGTGGCACCACGATGCCGTCACGTCGGACGTGCTTCAGAAGGATCTCGCGCAGGTCAAGACCTTCTTCTCGGGCGTGCGCACGTACCACGCGTCGTTCGCGGGTCTCAACGTGATCAACGAAGCCGCCAAGGCTGGCGTGAAGGTCGCGGTTGGTATCCAGATGGGCGATGCGAGCAAGATCCAGAGCGAGATCGACGCTGCGTGCGTCGGCGCCAAGGCGAACCCAGGAAGCGTCGAAGCCATCTACGTTGGTAACGAGAACCTCAAGAACGGCGACTTCGGCACGTTCACTGGCGCGCAGCTCGCGGGTTACATCCAGCAGCTCCGCACGTGCATCTCGAACGGCAGCATCAAGATCGGCTCGGTGCAGCGTATCAACGAGTGGGTCAGTGCGGGTGACGCGGCTGCCCTGGCTGCTGCCTCGGATGTGATCGGAGTGAACATTTATCCGTTCTTCACCCCTGGTACCAAGTCTCCAATCGAGAAGCTGACCGACCAGTGGAAGCAGATCAACGACAAGTACCCAGGCGGAAAGGTACACATCACGGAGACTGGCTGGCCACGTGGTGGTGCCACCCAGGTTTCTGGAAATGCTCCATCGAAGGAGACTGCGTCGTCGTTCCTCAAGGACTACGCCAACTGGGCCAAGAGCCAGCCAACTTCGTACTGGTTCATGATGTACGACACCAAGGGCAACCAGCCTGACTACGAGAATTTCTTCGGTCTCGCTGACGTCAACGGCGTGGTACAGCTTGAGATCCCATCTGGCGATGGCTCGGTCACGACCCCAGCGCCAGTTGCTGCCACCGACGCCCCAGCCGCGACCACTGCTGCTCCAGCTGCGACCACTGCTGCTCCAGCCGCGACCACTGCTGCTCCAGCCGCGACCACTGCTGCTCCAGCCGCGACCACTGCTGCTCCAGCCGCGACCACTGCTGCTCCAGCCGCGACCACTGCTGCTCCAGCCGCCACCACTGCTGCTCCTGTCGCGCCTGCTACCCCTGCGGCTGACTCCTCGGTTACGCAGAACGATGGTGAATACGATGATGGTGAAAGCGATGATGAAGACGACTCGACCCCAGCTCCAGCTGCACCAGCCGCGCCAGCGGCTACCCCAGCTGCCACGACTCCAGTTGCTGCGAAGGTTACCGGAGGCAAGGCGAAGAAGACCGACTGTGCCGCGTAAGCGATTAGAGTACAAAATTTTGATTTTTGTATATCTCTGTCGTATCCACGTACGTATCGTGGACTGACCTGCTCCTCACCGGAGCGGTAGTCTGTACTGGTTGCAGTGGGTGTACGGTACTCATTTGTTCTTGTAACAAAGGTTTACCAAGGGCTTCCCCTCTCTTCTTAGCATCTCAAACAGTGAAGAAAAAACAAGTTTGTGATTTGTACATTACATTCTTCATTTCCCATGTGTATCTTCGTGTTCTATCTCCCCACAGCCTCTTGCCAACACATTAACCTTGCTACATTTCTGACCAGGCAATGGTACCAACAGCGCCACCGTCATCTTCTAGGGCTTAATGCCCGCATCACATTGATAAAACTCGTCATCAATCAAAAGCAAGCATACACAAGCGTATGTACATCAAATGCTTGACGATGCAGCATATCTCTACACTCTATCTAGCATGGAGTCCTGAGGGCAGCATACTGCTGATCCAGCTCGCAGCTCTCATCAGGTAATACCTGCACAATGTGATCGCCATCAACATACTCATCTTCTTCTTCTTCGTCGATGCGAGTCGCAGCACGGAGTGCGTTACTACTCGAGTATCCGATTCGCCACTCCATGAGGCTAGCGAGATCAGCATTTGCACCAGCAGCACCAGTTCGAAATGAACCAAACCCGCGCGACAAGCTCTGGTTGCCAGCTTGATACGCGCGAGGGAGCGGGAAATATCGCAGTCGCGCCTGGAGAGTGCGCGGAACGACCTGGTAGAGCTCCAGATGCGCGCTCACGTGAGGGATCGCGTATTCTTTGACATGGCGCACTACGAATCGAATACTGACTTGGTCTGCATGATGAAGTAGCCAGTCAGCGACGCGCTGCGTGATCAGGATCTGCCCTCCGCTGCCGATGTCGCTGATCTCGTCCACGATCAGCTTTGATGCGCCAGTGTACGTCAAGTTCCCTGTCACTGCATGGGTATCGCACACGAGGTCTCCATCGGAAAGTGCGGCGTCGTGGACCCCCATTCGCACGCGAAGACCCCGGAAGATCTTTCTCACGCCTGATCGTTGCTTCTTGGTCGCACTGACAATGTTGTGCAGCTGCTCCGGCCATTTCGCGAGGAGCAGATCGAGCTGAACAGCCAGACAATAGTCGACCGCTTCGTGGATCGTGTGGAACGCGAGCTGAAAGGAATCGCCGCACGTCGTGATCTCGTAGCCGCGGTATTTAATGAGCAGTGCGCGCAAGATCCCGTCGTGAATCTCGGTAGCTTGCTGCATGAGGTGCCCGTTGTCAATCGCCCAGAGCGCGCTTGAAGACTCAATGTCTGTGACGACGAACACTGGTTGCTGCTGTGGAGGCGGATCGACCCTCGGGTCGGCGCCAAGGTTGCCCTGCACAGCAAGCTGGGCTTGCACTTCGTAGGGCAAGCAGCATTGACAGATTGCCAGGACGCATGCTTGGCTGAAGCAGGTGGTGACAGAGAGCGCGAGCCCCGTGGCATTGAGCGTGAGCAAACTCGCTCCCATGTACTGCGTGAGCGCCGAAGTTCGATGCTGCGTCACGTAAAAGATGAGCGACGAGAGCTGGAACTGAGAGGTAAAGAGCACGTAAACCATCCTGGAATCGACGGATCCGCAAACGAGACAGTTAACAGGTGAGGAACAATGCTGAAGCTACCGAGGATGGAGAGCAAAAAAGTATCTACACACACTCACATGATATGTTTGAGACGCATGTAGACCGGCGAGCGGACGAATTCACCGTGGATCAACTCGTTCTCGCGACCTCGGGCTTTCAGTGCGATCAGTAGCGCGGCCATGTACGCCGTGCTGAGTACCTGGATCACGTAGCATGCGAGTAAGCAGCTATGCGTATACTCGGTGTATCCTTTGAAGACCAGCACGAAGATGGCTTCGATGAAGACGAAGAGCAGCAGCAGGCTGTGAATGACCCAGCAGTACGTGCGAATCTTGACGCGTTCGCGCGCAACACCGCGGTCCATCGTGTGGCATGCGATGCGAAACAGTTCGTACGCCAGTGCGTAGATCACCAATGATGCGCCAAAGAGCCCGGCGTCGCCAATGCAAATGAGCGCCGCGACCCAGTTTTTCCTGGCTTCGTCCCGAAGATAGAGGATTCCGTGAACCCCCAAGCGATCGATCTCGAAGTCGGTCAATTGAGCACTTGCTTTTTCGTTTTGGAGAGTGTCGCTTCGTTGAAGCGAGCTCATCCAGATGTAGTAGACCGTGCGCGCCGAGCTCCAGACGCACAGGTACACGTAAAAGACGAAGAAGAGGAAGCGCACGCTCGAGATGTCGATCGCCTTCCATCGGACGCGGAGCTTGATCGCAGTGAGACCCGTTGCAAAGGCGGATACTGCCATGATCACCGCGGCCGCGAGGGTCCACGACATGGGACAATTCTAATGCTGATGCTGATCTTGTTGGTTGTTTTTAGGTCGGATGCGTCGTGTCTTCTCACCACTCGTCGCTTCAAATCTGCCAGGTATTGCTTTTCTTCGGTGGATCCGTGTGGAGCAAAGCACCCGGCGCCACGCGTGGATCGGTGGAACAAGCCACGTCGTCGTCCAGCGTGTTTCCGAGGCTTGAAGCAAGCAGCACGAATAGTGGGTGGAATGATGGACGACGGTGTTCGTTTCTGGGATCAGCACGTTAGAAATTCGTGGAAGCTGCGGTAAGTGCGTGCTGCAGAAAAGAACTGAGAAAGGGTAGCGTGGTCACAGTCACAGATTATTATTTCATTCATTCTATTATACAGCAGAGGAAGGAGCGCGAATGGTGAGTCAACACAATGCTTGCCAACTCGGATGATGTGATGGCGACCGGTCGGTCTTTCAGTCTTGCGATTGTCAGCTAGTATTACGCTTTGGATCTTCTTCTTCCTCTTGAGCCTCGAGCTAATCTCGCCTCGTCTTCTCATCTTACATGCTGGTCGCGCGTGGGTAGTAGCCGATTCGCTGCGGAATGGTGAAGTTTCGGTGCGAGGCGTGGCGCGCGAGAGCGGTGCCCGGGAGGTCGTGGCTGGCGAACCGCACGCGTCCGTTCAGACTCGCAGGCGCGCCGGAGAACGATAGATTCGCCGCACGGCGCCGCAGACGCTTCGAGAACACCTTCTTGCGGCCTGCGAGCACCTCGGGGGTCACCTGGTACACCTGCAAGTTCGCGTTAATCTGCGGGATCGCGTACGCGCCGACGTGGTCCACCGTGCACTCGACCGCAACCAGGTCTTCGTACATTTGCAGCCAGTCGGCGACGCGCTGCGTGACCAGGATTTGCCCACCGTCGCCCAGATCTCCAACCTCGTTCGCGATCACTTCCGACGCGCCCGTGTACGTCATCTTGCCCGTGACGGCGTGGATGTTGTGCACCAGTGTGCCGTCCGTGTCGGCGGCGTCGTGGATGCCCATACGAACGCGAAGCCCGCCGAATATCAGGCGATGGCCCGAGCGCTGTCTCCTCGTCGATGGAACAAGACCATGGAGCTCTTTCGGCCAGTGCGCGACCAGCAGCTGCAGCTGCACGTCAAGACAGTACTCGGTCGCTTCGCGGATCGTGTGGAACGCCAGGTGGAACGCGTCACCCGCCGTCGTGATCTCGTACCCGCGATACTTCATCAGCGCCGATCGCAGGATGTTATCGTGGATCTCGGTCGCGCGCTGCATGATGCGGCCGTCGCCGATCGCCCACAGTGCGCTCGAGGACTCGATGTCCGTGAACACGAACACGGGGTTCACGCGCGGCGGCTCGTTGAAATCCAGCGTGTGGTTGTCGCGCGGAGAAGTCGGCTCGCCGTGCAGGATGTGCGCGTGCAGCTGCGCCTCCACGTCGTCTGGGAGACAGCAGCCACACATGTCCAGCACGCACGCCTGGCTGCAGCTCGTCGTGACAGCGAGCGCCAAACCGGAAGCTTGGTACACGATCAGACTAACACCGATGTAGTCCAGCACGATCTTGTCGCGCGTCTCCGTGCCGTACAGAATCACAGAAGAGAGCTGGAACTGGAACGAGAACAAGGCGTACACCACCATGATGCGCTTGAGCCGCTGGTACACGGGGGACGCGATGAAGACACCGTGCACAGTCTCGTACTTGCGACCACGCATCTTGAGCTGGATCAGCAGCACGAACATGTACGCCATGCTGGCAAACTGCACAAAGTAGATGAAGATCAAACACATACGCGTCTCCTCCGTGTACCCTTTGTAGATGGCTGCGACGGTCGACTCGGCGACAATGAACACTAGCAAGAGGCCGTGCACAACCCAGCAGTAGAGCTTGATCTTGGCGCGCTCCTTCTCCTTGCCGCGGTCCATGGACTTGGTCGCGATCTTGGACAGCTCGTACGTCAGCGGGAACATCCAAAGCGCCACGCCGAAGAGCATCGCGTCCCCGAAACAGAGCATCGCGGCGACCCAGCCCCTTCGCGCCTCCTTCAGGAACACGACGGCGTGGATGCCCAGGCGGTCGATGTCCTCGTAGTCGAACGGGGCGTTCGTATTCATGTCCTTGATCTTGCGCTGCGGGAGGAAGATGACCCAGACGAAATACGCGGTGCGCGACAGGCACCAGAGGAATAAATACACAAAGAAGAAGAAAAAGAGCCACCGCACGCTCGACACCTGCAGGTCCCAGTTGCGCCGCAGGCTCAGCATCGTCATGCCCGTCGCGACTGTCGAGACCGCGATCATCGTCGCCGCGATCGGCGTCCAAAGCAGCATCGTGTGCGCTTCCCTGCTCTTCACGCGCTTCTATCGCTACCTGTCGCCCTGTGTGTATGCTTGCACCCGCTTTTCCTCGCTACTGGACTGGAGCGGCTGGAGAATTAATTGGTGGAGCTGCTGGTACGTTGAGCTTGAGTTCCCTGTACTGCTGAGCGTATGCGTCTACGAAGGCGCTGCCAATGACCGGACGGAGAAGAGAACGAAGTGCTACGCTGTCGCTGCCGCCGCCGTGTACCTGTCTGTCTCGTGTCCCCCTCGCTCGCTCACTCGCACGAAGAGGTCGCGCTACGCTGTTGCGGTCGATCTCGTCGCTCGTCTGCTTGCTTGCTTCTTCCTGCTTTCTTCGCTTCTGTTGTGTGAGCGCGCACACACAAAAAACACTTTCACGGTTCTCTAAAATATCTAACAAAATAGCGTTTTCCCCAAATTTCAGAATCCTTTATCAACCAAAAAAGACCCGCCGTGAGATTGTAATTCACTCTATATTTTCACTTTTCAGCATTGAAAATCCCGTTGTGATGTATAGTCAATGAAATATGGTGTATATCATCAAGGGATTCTAAGTTTGTGTGAATAAACACTTGCAATAAATTAGAATCCTGTGCGGAAGCCAAAGATAGAAAGGTTGTTGTTTTGTGCTCAAAAACCTTTTAAATAGGGTGCTGACCTACAGCCTATTATAAAAGGAGATTGAGGTGATGAGGTAATGGAGTAGTTCATAATGAATTCCAAATGATGGCGTATTTTTTTCAATTATATAAAACACTTTGCTTGCACCCTATTGTAGGGACAGGGATGCGTCAAACGATCGTCACAATGCGACGAACACGGCCATCCACAGGTCTTGACAGCATATATTTATTTACAAAGGCTCTCTCAACCTCTGAATCCATCTGAATTTGATTGTTTTGCCGCAGCATCTTTGCTCAGAAATGTAATGACAGAGGTCAGGTAATCATTTCGTCCATCGAGAAGACTTGTCAACATGTCGCAGACGAATCATGGATACACCTTATGTCTCCCAATTAAATCATCTTGCTGAAATACCAACCCACAACAAGCGAGAGTCCCATTTTCAAGTCCATTCTCTTACTTCGTAGATGGCTGGCTGGACTAGAATGCGGGGGGTTAGATGTATATCATGGGGGTTTGGATTTGCTTGCGATTGATTGCTGTTTGATGGCTGCGAGAAAGTTGCGCTTCTGGTCAGAGATCGGATCTGAAGAGGACACTTGCTGGCATTCCTTCCATTCTATCATAACACGCGCTTCTAGCTCTCAAAAGTTGGAAGAACTCTGGTTCATGATTGCTCGCCATTCCGACGTTGGTGGGTGCTGAAACAGTGAGATGAATCCCCCACCTCACATTTGGCTGCTGATAAGTCACTGGACGATACTCGATCGTCTTCGTCTTCGTCCTAATGTCCTCTTCTCACGTCCCCTCTTCGTGCTCCCCTCTTCGTGCTTGTTGTACTCTCTCGAATAGCCA
The DNA here is from genome assembly GCA_038050575.1 of Globisporangium mamillatum. NCBI lineage: Eukaryota > Oomycota > Peronosporomycetes > Pythiales > Pythiaceae > Globisporangium > Globisporangium mamillatum. Next base: position 49,301 of record JALBYZ010000092.1, on the reverse strand, counting down.
CGGCTATGCTATCACCACAATGTTATTGTCGACCCGGTGGCAGCTCTGAAGTCAGCCAGACATTCAGGCCTGTTACGATGGAGAGCCTTATTTGCAACAACCTTTGGGATGTTAAAGCATTCGCAGAATGCTGGGCAATTGGTTCCTTCTTCAGAAACGCCAAGTCAGTACAGTACACGATTTTCCATAGCTTGTCGTGCCAAAGAATAAGGCGATTTCTCACGCAAGCGCGCATCCAGAGCTCTATCTAGTCGTTTCGCGTACTCTCCAGACTTGGTTGCGATACTATCCGCGTGCCGGTGCCGCTTGGTTGAAAATTGTGAACTGGATCAACTGCGTGCAGCTCTTGGAACTTCACGCCAGAGAGATAGAGATGTTGCTGCATCGTCATCTTTAAAGTTGTGTGTGATGATGTCATCGTACTTTGGCGAGAGACTAGGGCACAACCCAGCACCACAACCTTTTCAAATTTTATTTTTTATATTACTTGCTAAACTTTTGCATAAATGTTACCTAACCGGTAGATGTTACTTAATCATGTATAACTAACCTCTGTTGATTTGCGTTTTTTGAGACAAAAAAGATCTGCTCCTCCCACGAACGCGAGAGCAGAGTGGCACCGTGGGACTAGGGAATCTCACGGCAGTCTCTTGGGAATCCCCAGCAGCCAATCATCTAAGCGCCTCACCTGCGACCAGGCAAAAAAACATTCAATCCCCGCAAGTTGAACTTTGAAACAGAGACAAAATGGGCTAAAATGAGCATTTCCATGATTTTGACGTTTTTGAGAAAATCGACAGTTCGAGAATAATACCCAGACATTTTTCCACTCATTTTCGCCTAATCTCATGGGAGGAAGCTGAACTTGTGTTCATGGCAGTTTTCGAGGCTGGTTCTGGTTCTGGGCAGCACATGGAGGCGCCTTCTGTTTGTATTGTCGTGCAATGCAATGTTTGTTGACTTGGCTTGCGCTGGATTTGCTTGCACTCTGCAGGCGTGAGGACGACTGGTTCGCAGCACTCACCAAGTGATTGCCGTGAAACAACATTTGAGCTGACCCAGCACGACTTGGAAACTGGAATTGTACGAGAGCGAAATCAACTGAGTGTTCCCGCACTGTTTGTCGCACTCGGCAGTTTGCATTCGTCCACACATCTCCAAACTGTAGCTCAGGACCTCACAATTCAAATCCGATTCTCCGCTCTCTCTCTCTAAATCCCTTGTCCGTCGCACCTCTTCGCCACAATAAACAGTATCAGTGGGAAAGGAGCAAACTTTCAGCAACATCGAGCGTACTCAACAATAACATTGTTGTTGCTGAAAAGTTGCATTCAACATGCGCGATGTTGCCCACACGCTCGTCCATTCGTTCGTGCAAGTTTGCCAGCCCATGAATGCCTCACACTGAGCAAACAAGAAATCATCTCCCTGTCTCTCCATTCGCCAGTCTTGCTACACAGCAACACGCACAATTCGTGGCCATCCATCTCCCAGCGCACGCACACTCAAACAAGCAAAATTGCCAGCTTAAATTCCATACAAAGTCAGTTTGGAGCTCAGCTTTTTGAGGAGGCAGAGCTGGTTGTTGTGAACGAAGTGGGGTACGCAACCAGCCAATCAGCCGCGTCCACATACAAACGCCAAGTTAAAATCGTTCTCGACGCATCTCCGCGTGTTTCTCGCCTTCTCTCGACACAGCAAACAGCAAACCGCGCAAACTTGTTTTAAAGAGGTCCACATTCTAATTTTACTATACTAGTCATTGATATATTAGAATCCTATTCAATATATCTTACATGGCAAGTATTAGAATGAGACAGTTGTGGAGTCTATCAACATTAGAATTCCATCACCAAGTTCTTTCTCGAAATTGCATGCAAACGTTCCATTTTTGGTTTCTCTGTGGGGAAGGAGACAGACAGCCACCATTCCACTCGCACACAAGTCAATCCACAACTTGCACGCGCGACAACAAACAAGCAAACAAGCAAACAAGCAAGCCAACAAGTTTGTGCTTGCGCTTGTTGTGTGTGTGTGTGCTGCGCACGCCGCCACTCAATCGACACTTGCCTGCAGCCCGTCCGTCATCGAGTGTGCGTGCGCGTTGGCTTGTTTGCTCGGCCCACAAGTAAACAATCGCTTCCGCCATCTGGAGTTCGCCCCGCGTGTTGTCTGTTCTTCTTGGCTTGAGCCGCCTGCTCCTCAGCACCAGCATCAGTGCCATAAAGCGGCTGTCGGTCCGCTTCGTCTCTTTCACCAGAGAGAGAGAGAACGTTTCCACGCAACCCCAGGAGGGGCACGCAACCAACAAACAAACCAAACAACAAACAACAAGCCAGCAAACAAGCCGCACAAAAGCAAGCCGCGCAAATAACCAACAAACAAGCGCAACTTGCACCACGCAACACACACACACACACACACACACACACAGTCCCAGCTCAAGATTCGATTGCTTCCTTGCGCGTCAAGTGCAAATTTCTGTAGCTGTTCATCAAGCCAATTGCACTTTGCCTCGTGGGTACGCAAAGCAAGCAAGGAGTGACCCGCCCGACAGATCCCCGATAAAGTTAACGCGATGAGCACAGCACACGTGGTCGAGTCCAGCAAGCAGCGGTGGCAGCCAGCAGCAGCAGCGGCGACGGCGCTCTCCATGACGGCGTCTACGGCATCAACCATGCCGTCCAAGACGCAGCGCATCACGGCGTTCATCAGCGGCAGCAGCAGCAAGAACTGGCGCGGCAAGTACCTGCGCGCACTCAACATCTCCACGCCCGAGGTGGACGTGGTCTCGCGCAAGAAGCACACGCCAATTGGTGCTTCTGGTAGTACGGCATCGACGGCAGCGCTGGGCACGCCAGCGCAGCGCCGCATGCGCGGCTACCGCGTGGATCCGAACAACCGGAACAGCGTCACGTTCAGTCGCAGCTTCAGCACGTCGACAGAGCGCGAGGGCGACGAGTTCCAGACGCGCGTGAACCGGTACCAGGTCTCGCAGGCGGCGCGCTACAGCAACAACAGCCGACGCGGCGGCGTCATTATCAAGGAGCGCCGACCGACTACTACGAGTACCAGTAGCAGCAGCAGTGGAATGGGCTACGGCTTTGCGATGAAGCCCGATCTAGCGCGAGGACGACGCTGCCACACGGACCCGTTCGTTAGTGGTGAAGATGTCGATGGTAAGATGACAGCGAAGATGGCGTCGGCACCGATCCAGATCCCGAGTGCAGCAGCAAACAACATGGACTTCCGCAGCATCGGTGGCAAGCTCTCGGACATCGACGGCGCCACGATGATCAACAAGAACTACAGCAGCAAGCGCTACGGGAGCAAGTCGCCCGTGAGTAAGAACCAGAGCAGCAAGGGCAGCAAGAGCACCAACAATCAGGACGTGACGACTGGTGGCAGTAACCTGCTTTCCTGGGAGGAGCCTGCGGTGATGATGGGAGCAGTGGCGATGAACGGATCCAAGCCAGTCGGTGGTGCAGGGCTCGGCGGACTCGACATTGCATTCAGCAATGTGCAGATCAAGAGCAGCAACAACAGCCGCAGTGTCCATTTGAACGGTGTCAGCGGTGGCATTGGTGGTGACGATGTATTCTGTGACGAGTTTGTGGACACGGACGAAGACGATCGCGACGAGAATGGTGAGAGCCACGGTGACGACGACTCAGGCTCGGACTCGGACGACGATGACGAGATCTTTGAGATGGAGGACTTTGACAGCGACAACAATTTGAAGATCAACAGCAGCAGTGGCGACAACAACAGCAAGTTCCATAGCAACAGCGAGAACAATACTAGCAGCAGTAAGAGCAAGTCCCGACGACGGAGAACGGCGTCGGCGTCGCAAGCGACCGCGCCACCTTCAAGTCGAAGGAGCTCGGCGCTGCCGCGCTACCACAGTGTGCGTCAGATGCGCGCGAATGGCACGCCGTCGAGTCCGACGATGGAGCTTCCGGAGTCGTTCGTGCCGCCGCACCAGATGATCCAGCGCGACTGCTTCTCGATCGGACTTCGCGACGAGTTTAAGCGTCGACAGGCCAAGATATGAGAAGGCTGATGCAGACATTGAATGCAGCAGTAGATGAAAGAAGAATATCGAGAGAAACGGAGGTTCACACAGGCGCGCCATGTACAAATAGATAGACGCCGCACACGCATAGAGAAAAGCGCGCCATGAACCTCCATCCATCCAGACTTCATCATTACCAAGCACCTCAATGACGCCCAGCACAGCCAGCCAGTCCCAAGTACGAAGAGCGAGCGAGTGAGCTGATGGCCAAGATTGAGCCAGGAATGATCGGAATGAACCTTTCGTCACCCGAGCCGACGACTGATCGTCCCGTCATCAGCTCCGTCTCTGCGTTGCGGTCTGATGATGTTGGCTGTGCTCATGAAGCGAAGGCCGTGGAGGTCCACTCGCATTGGCAGCAGGATAGACGGCATCACACAATCCGGTGTAGTCTCTCAGGCTTCGTCGATGGATCTCTCGAGTACTCTATGGCAAGCCGAAGACTCACCGCCGCCGCCGCAATCGCTAATACCACCACCAAGCTGGAAGGGTTAAAGTCGATAAAGAGCAAGCAATCGCAGTCGATTCTCATCTTCAATGGATAAGCAAGAGCTCAAGTGGAAAGCTCTGTCCGTCCGTTCGTGCATTGTTAGTTTTTGCATTTTGTGTTGTTTGGTTTGGTTTTTGCCTCTTCTATTTAAATTTGTAAATGTGTAAAAGAATGATCTCTTTGATTTTGTACTGATGAATCTGATTCATCTCTGCATATGTTGTCCTGTCTATAACGATAGTGCTGACTCTCTTTTCTGCTCTCCTCACATGCAAGCCTACATGCATGATGGATGAATGGATGACCAAGCAGCAACACTGGCATGAAATAAATCATCTTCAGCACGAGTGCATTTTGAAAAGCTCTTTGCCTTGTGAGCCTCTCGTAATAACACTGGATACGAGGGCCACCGCAATGTGAGCGTCAAGCTCACAGCAAATTACCATTGTTGACTCATCGACTTGACTGGCTCGGTGATAAGCTCACTTCGAGGAAATAAATGTCTCAAAGCCTCCATTTTAATCGACTAATAGGCGACCATGTTCGATCTTCCAAGTCTCGAATGTCAACTGCTTGTATGGAGCTGGCGGCCGCCTGGAACTGTAATGCACACGAGCGGCGCCAATGTGATCAATATGATCTGCCGGACATTGCGATGCTACTATGTCATACATTTATCGACTGCCTCTGTCTTCATTCACATTGTTGACTGGCAGGTTATTTGCGAAGGTGTCATCGCTGTGAAAGGTGACCAACGTCAACGTCCTCATTAAGTACGAAGATGATTTCGCCTTAAGATCGAGCCTGGAGGATTTTACACTCTCTCTCTCGATCAAAGTGACTCATCCCAGTTGGGAAGCAAGCAGCCTCCAAATAATAAACACGAGCGTGAAGAGACTCCACACGACGTCGTCCTAAATGAACATGGGGATGCCGACCATGTTCTTCCCTGTTCTCGCGCCCAGCGTTTTCTTCCTTTTTTTATTTGAAAAATAGCATAAAAACTACTTATGACCAGTAAAACACGGCAGCCACTGTCATTTTTTGATTTCTTTTTTGATGCTGCGTTTTCAGCTGGAATAATAATAAATGGATTTACACACAGCCAGGTGGTAAGCTTGTTAGTGCCCGCCTGTTCTGCCCTTCATCATTATTATTCAGTCGCAATTAATCAAGCAAGCAAAGAGGCAAAGAGGCAAAGGGCTCACGCAATAATCACCCCGCGCATTCATCAACAGCAAGGCAGGCAACAATACACTCAAAGACGCTCATGCTCTGGACGCCGCTCGCGCTCGCGTCCGTGACGCTCTCGAGCGTCGGCACGGCGCTCATCGTGCACAAGCTCTACCGCGACTGGGATTTGCGTGTGTCCAGCGTGCGCTGGCTCTTCGTGCTCTTCTTCGTCTACCTCTGGTTCTACGCGACCGCACGCACGGTCTACTACGCGTGGATCGTGTCGCTGCCCAGCGCCGAAATCGTCGACGTGAACCCCAAGAGCGACACGCTCCTGCTCTCGTACCAGGAGCTCGACCGGCTCGGCATCCACGCATTGCTGCACTTGAAGGTCGCCCGCAATGGATTCGTCGCGTTCATCGTGCTATTCGGTGATGTCGCGCATTTCGGGGTCGCGATCTGGATCTTCCCGCTCGTCTACGAGCTCTCGAAACTTGCGAAGAAGTCCATGGACCGAGGCGCCGACAAGGAACATGAACAGATCCGTCTGTACGCGATCGGGGGTCATTTGGCGATCGCCGCGTTCGTGATCGTGGACGTCACGCTCGCGTTCACGAGCGAGGGCATCGGGTACACGACCGCGAATCACGACTGTCTGTTGTTCGTGTACGTGGTGCAGATTATGTCGGTTGCGTACATGATCTTCCTTCTCGTGTCGCTCCAGGTCAACGGCCGCAAGTATGAGAACATCCAGGGCCAGTTCATCCGCTCGCCTGTCTACATGCGGCTTCAGCGCATCATGTACGTTCGCTCCGCTCATTTTCTATAAATGTGCTACACTGTCAGGATTCTCATGCCTATCGTCTCTAACCCATCCTTTTCCACTTTTTCTCGTCATATCACAGGGTCGTCTACTCGGTCTTTGCGCTCCAGTTCCAAGTGTCGTCGTTGATCATCTACAGCTCAGAGATCCGGCGGAATGACACGATCTTCACGTTCATCGGCTTAAGCTTGGTATTCTATAACATCACAGGACTCGCGCTCTCAGTCATCACAGGATGTAGTCAGACCTGCATGCTCAAGTACTGCGGCTGCTGTATACCTGACGACGTCGAGGCGCAGCTCATCCACGGTGGACCGCTCGACATGGCGGCCACGCAGCTTGAGACGCCGTTCTACGAGAGCAACGGTGGCGGGTTGTTACTGAACGCCAGCACAGGTATCCCCAGCAGCGGGAACCCGCCGACCGTGAACCCCGTGTTCGTGTTTACAGACATCGAGTCTTCGAGCGCGCTGTGGGGGGTCGGCAACGGACAGGTCATGAAGCGCGCCACTGAGCTCCACGACAGCATCCTGCGCGGTCTGCTGACGAAATACCGAGGGTACGAGATCACGACCGCGGGCGACGCGTTCCAGCTCGCGTTCCACTCGATCCGCGAAGCTGCGTCGTACTGTCTGGACGCGCAGATCCAGCTGGTGATGGCGAAGTGGCCGAAAGAGCTCCACGGCCTCGTGCCGGCGACCGAGAAGAAGCGCGCGGGAGGGTACCGGCTGATCTTCAATGGGCTCCGCGTGCGCATGGGGATCCACGACGCGTCGCCGTTGGAAGGCGCGCTCGTGCAGGACATCCACGCGGTGACGGGGAAGATGACGTACACTGGCGCGTCGGAGGTGATCGCGAACGAGATCGGGGACCTGGGGTCTGGGGGTCAGATCCTGGTGACCAAGCGCGTGGCGCAGTGGCTCATGACGAACGAGGCGCTCGTGGACATTGACTACTCTGTGGAGCGCGTGGGCACGCACGGGATCCCGCAGGTGAACGGTCATTTGGAGATTTTCCAGTTGGTGCCTGAGCTGTTTGCGAAGCGCAAGAAGTACTTTGGTTCGATCTTGAAGCGCAGTGAGACGATCTACTCGATCTACGCGGACCGTTCGGGACGCATAACACTTGTGCAAGGAGGCGGTGCGCGGTTGAGCCAGTCGCCACCGTACACACCGACGCGACCTGTGTCGCCGAGTGACGAGGACTACCAGCTGATGAACACATCTCGACCGTCGATTCCAATCCTCCAGAACTTGCAACCACGAGACTCGATTCACAGCGCGTGAGAATTGTGGAAAACGTTAGGCATGAGGTCTGGTTCTGCAGCCATGACGTTGTTGGCGACCTGCAGAAACGAAGCATTGGTACAGTAGAACCTGTAGTTTAGTGAGAGAATTATTTATTTTATTCGATGGAGGAGAACAAGACCAACGCGTATGATTCAGTTGGTACATGTGATGCAAGAGGAGGCTTCTTGGTCATTTCTTTGTCTAAGCATGTGCAAAAAGCGCTCTTCACGCTGAACCAATTTCCACCATTTTCAATCATCCACTCCACCAATTTCTCCATTTTTGAGCAGCACACCAAAATCCAATATAAACAGGTAAATTTACATTATTATCCATGTCAACCTATTTTGAACGGGTATATGTACACAGTACGGAGGGGTTCCTCAGAACCAATTTCGTCGTTTGTCAAAAGTCAACTTGCGAGCCTCGTGATGGCCATCTCAAGATAGCAGGATGCGAACCATCCGCTCACCTACTAACATCCACCTTCGAACGATCGATCCCAGCTTGACTCATCGATCGATCGTTCTTGGCTCTCTGGCTGCACTTTGAAAATGTCTCAAGCAGCCTCCACGACTCGGCTAGACCGACACCACCACAACGACCACGACCACGACGACCAGAGCCTTTGTTAAGTGGAGTGCGTGGTTGGCTCGCGAACTGCAGGCAATGATGAAGCCATTCACAAAAGGTAAAGCCCACGACTCCGACCGCATTTCGTGGCCACATATCCAGCAAATGTCCATCGACCTCATCAGCATGACCAACCGACTGACTGACTGTCCAACTGCTGGTTGACTCTCTTCACAGAGTTGGCTGTCTCTGGCTTTGCTGTATGAGTTTGATGTGACAACATCTCCCTGCAAAGTACGATATTTATTTCTACCCGTACTTAAGTGGAGAAAGACATAAACACGTCCGCAACCCCGCCGAGTTCACTCTCTTCGCTCATCATGCGCGATTTGCTTTGTTGCCCGCATCACCTTCACACAATTCAGCGAGGCTGTCTGACTCACGCATGAATTCCTGTATAACGACCAGGCCAATAAACAAGATGCGTCATGCGACCAGCATGACGCCATGACGCGCTCGTACAATCAAACAGCATTCACATTCCTTCTCAAAAGTTCTCTCCCCATCTTTCCATTTTATTCCATTCCATTCCCAAGGTCTCAGTCATTTTTTAGTACGAAAAGAGCAACACCACGACAAGAAAGAGGCAGGCTGTCACAACTCATTTTCTGGGTTGTTTGGATATCGTGTCATCTTAAAATAGGCCATCGACCTGCTCGTCGTACTAGGAGGTGAAAGGTGTTGACGCCATTCTTCTTCTTCTCTCTCTCTGTGCGCGAACGCCCGCATTCCCAGCCGCCTTCCTGCGCGCATTCACGACAAAACCAGCCATTTCAACACCGTTAGCCACAGACAGTCCATCATCCCTCACGCGCCAGACACCTGTCGGGGTATCCATACATATCGCTGTCCAGCTGCCTCTCATTTCCCAGCAGAGGCGCAATCCCGCTCGCCCCAACCGCCTGTTCACAACCAACACAACACGCCAGGTGGTAAGCCGCTCTCACGCTTTGCTGTGTTCTGCCTCGATTACAAGCGCGGTCAGCCTCTCACAATCAAGCGAGCAGGGCGGCCAAACACACGTCTCAGCGTACAATCACAGCGAACGGTCCGAACAGGGAAGAAATTAGTTAGCCCAAGCATTAACAGGAACGCAACGCAAGAAAGAACGCGGCGACAGTAGCGATGCTGTGGACGCCGCTCGCGCTCGCGTCCGTGGCGCTCTCGAGCATCGGCACGGCGCTCATTGTGCGCAAGCTCTACCGCGAGTGGGACCTGCGCGTGTCCAGCGTGCGCTGGCTCTTCGTGCTCTTCTTTGTCTACATGTGGCTCTACTCGACCTCGCGCATGATCTACTACATCTGGATCCTCGCGCTCCCGCGAAGCGACATCGTCGACGTGAACGTTACACCAGGCAAGCCCCCGCTCACGTACCAGGAGCTCGACCGGCTCGGCATCCACGCGATTCTCCACCTTCAGGTCGCGCGCAATGGCGTTGTCGCATTCGTGCTTCTCTTTGGCGACGCTGCGCACTTTGGGATCGCGATCTGGATGATCCCGCTGGTGTACGAGCTCTCCAAACTCGCGAGAAAATCGATGGATCGCGGCGCTGAAAAGGAGCACGCGCGCATCCGTTTGTACGCGATCGGGGGCCACGTCTTGCTCGCTGTGTTCGTGATCGTGGACGTCACGCTCGCGTTCACGAGCGAGGGCGTCGGGTACACAACCGCGAATCACGACTGTCTGCTGTTCGTGTACGTGGTGCAGATTCTGTCGCTCGCGTACATGATCTTTTTGCTCGTGCTGCTCAAGGTCAACGGCCGCAAGTACGAGAACATCCAGGGCGAGTTTGTCCGCTCACCCGTGTACATGCGGCTCCGGCGCATCATGTACGTCCACTTTTTGCCTCTGTAATCCTGAATGTTTGTTATTATAATGTATGTGTGCGATCACTAACCAACTGCCGTTCTACCAATTCTTCTTCCCATATTTCCTAGGGTAATCTACTTGGTCTTTGCGCTCCAGTTCCAAGTGTCGTCGTTGATCATCTACGGCTCAGAGATCCGCCGAGAAGATGGATTGTTCACGTTCATCGGCTTAAGCTTGGTATTCTATAACATCACGGGTCTTGCGCTCTCGATCACGACCGGATGTAGTCAGACCTGCGTGCTCAAGTACTGCGGCTGCTGTATACCTGACGACGTCGAGGCGCAGCTCATCCACGGTGGACCGCTCGACATGGCGGCCACGCAGCTTGAGACGCCGTTCTACGAGAGCAACGGTGGCGGGTTGTTACTGAACGCCAGCACAGGTATCCCCAGCAGCGGGAACCCGCCGACCGTGAACCCCGTGTTCGTGTTTACAGACATCGAGTCTTCGAGCGCGCTGTGGGGGGTCGGCAACGGACAGGTCATGAAGCGCGCCACTGAGCTCCACGACAGCATCCTGCGCGGTCTGCTGACGAAATACCGAGGGTACGAGATCACGACCGCGGGCGACGCGTTCCAGCTCGCGTTCCACTCGATCCGCGAAGCTGCGTCGTACTGTCTGGACGCGCAGATCCAGCTGGTGATGGCGAAGTGGCCGAAAGAGCTCCACGGCCTCGTGCCGGCGACCGAGAAGAAGCGCGCGGGAGGGTACCGGCTGATCTTCAATGGGCTCCGCGTGCGCATGGGGATCCACGACGCGTCGCCGTTGGAAGGCGCGCTCGTGCAGGACATCCACGCGGTGACGGGGAAGATGACGTACACTGGCGCGTCGGAGGTGATCGCGAACGAGATCGGGGACCTGGGGTCTGGGGGTCAGATCCTGGTGACCAAGCGCGTGGCGCAGTGGCTCATGACGAACGAGGCGCTCGTGGACATTGACTACTCTGTGGAGCGCGTGGGCACGCACGGGATCCCGCAGGTGAACGGTCATTTGGAGATTTTCCAGTTGGTGCCTGAGCTGTTTGCGAAGCGCAAGAAGTACTTTGGTTCGATCTTGAAGCGCAGTGAGACGATCTACTCGATCTACGCGGACCGTTCGGGACGCACCACAAGTACGGTCGGTGCCGAAAGGCTGACGGCCCCACTGTCGCCGTCGTATACACCAACGCCACCCATATCGCCGAGTGACGAGGACTACCAGCTGATGAACACATCTCGACCGTCGATTCCGATCCTCCAGCACCCGCAGCCGCGGGATTCGAACGAGAATACTGCATGAGATGCGTGAAGACGCGGAAGGTGTGCATTTTAGAAGCGTGCCAATATTGTCGAAGCAAATGGTGGAGGTCCATCATCATCAGCAGCAGCAGCCGTGATGAAAGACACGCACACATTGGTAAAGTAGTAGATACTAGTAGATGAAATAGTTATTTATTGGGTGGATGGATGTAGAGGGGACACAAGAAGACCGGCTCGTATGATAGCTGTACAATGTAAGAAGAGGCTTCTCAAAGTCGTCCGTCCATTCATCCACTCTCTCGGGCATGGTGACAAGCGCACCAATGCTCACACCTGTGAACCAATTTCCACCATTTTGTTGATAAGAAGGTTTTGCATAATACACACAGGTATATAAACCTCTTTAAGATCTCTTTCCCCGCACACAAGCAAGCTCGCATTATTATGTATTGGCCCATTGGCTCCACACACAAAAATATCAAAAGTATCAAGAAGCGGGTGACATGGCGCCTCCGTCGCCCTCTTCCTCCTCGTCAGGCTTCTCCTCCTCAGACGACGACGAGGAGTACGAGCGCAGCACCATCACGCGCGTCACCATCGACGCGTCGGCCACTCGAGTGCCTGTGGAGATCGTTCACGAAGACGACGATGAGGCAGAAGACGATGCCGCCATGGCGCAGCCAGCCGATGATAATGACGACAATGAGCCGCTTGTAGACGTGGATGTCGAGTCACTAGCGCCGCATATCGCGCGCGAGTGCCTGTACACCGCTGTGCCGCTGCTGCAGGGTCCGCTATCATTCCACTATGAGCTGTACACGACCGCGATCGAGCTCGTGACGCGCAGCTGGCCCGCGAGCAGTGATGAACAGGATGACGAAGAAAATGGTGATGATGATCCGAAAATGACAGCGTACCACGCACTGCGAGCCGCGCTCTATGCACGCTTCCAGCGCGCGTTCCCACTGACGCAGGAGATGTACGCGCAGTGGCTGAGCGACCTGCCCGCAAGTGATCTTGTAGCCACGCAGCGCGTGTTCGAGCTCTCGTTCCAGGACTACCAGTCGGTGCCGTTGGCGCTCCAGTATGCGCAGTTTCTACAAGGTACAGCTCAACGTGCCAAGCTAACATTGTGCTTGTATGCGGCTTGCGTGTGATCGTTTCTATACTAATCCTGACCTTACTATGCGTGCCTTGGTGTTGATGTGATGTAGACAATGAAGGTGAAGCAAACTTGCCAAGTGCCAAGTCTATAATGGAGCGCTTGCTGCGCACGGTGGGGATGCACTACACCCAGGGCCACGAAGTGTGGAAATTCTACCGTGAGCTGATGCAACAAGACAGTGATAATGAAGAGGAAACCAAGTCGCCAGTGGCGAAAGAGCAGCAGCTGAGAGCGTTCTATCTGCGCCAGATGAAGCTCCCGCTGCAGCAGAACGACCTCGTGATGTCGGAGTTCCGAGCCTGGAACAACTACAACACACTGGAGCCAGAGTCTGGAAGTCGTCGCGTGAAGCCGTTTGAAGACGCCGTGAAGCGTCAGACCAAAGTGTTCGGTCCTCTGCTGAAGAAGATGAGCCAGTTTGAAGAGCGACTGCAGGCAGCCCAGGCGCAGAATGGACTGGAAGAGCTGCCGTTGGAGCAAGTGTGGCTCCAGTACATCAACTTTGTCACGTACCGGATCGTGCCTCTCATGGACGAAGCCCAGGATGACGACGATGATAGTGATGATAGTGAGGCTCCTACTGGTGACGATCTACTCAAGTCCATGTTTGAGCGCGCGGTCGCGATGGTGTGTCTGAGTGCGACGCTCTGGTCCAAGTACGCTGCGTTTCTGGCATCGAGCCCCAATGCAAGTGATGCCGAGAAGCTTCAGGTTTACCAGCGCGCGGTGCGCAATGTGTCGTTTGACTCAAGCATATGGAACGACCTGCTTCTTGAAATGGAGCGCCAGGGTGCGTCACTTACCAAGATCAGCGCCTTCGTTGAGAACAGTATCCTTCCGCGAACGAACCCGCTGATGATGGATCCGTACCATTTCCTCAGCGTGTTGATCACGTACTGTGATGTTCACCGTCGTCATGCTGCACGCTCCAAATACAGTACCCAAGCGATGCAGCAGCTCGAGCAAACGTTTGAAACCTGTGAGAGCTTTCTTGAGACCCACTTTCCAGAGTTTGCAGCTGGCGTCACGCGCATTATGGAGTACCATGCCAAGTGCACTCCACTTGGTAGCTCAGCTGACGATAGCTCCGCGACCAAGTTTGCCAAGTGGAACGCGCTCTGGGACCAGATTCTGCAGGAACGAGGCCACGAAGCCGAGGTCTGGGTGAGTTATTACCAGGAGAGTGTTCGCACAGGGGCCAAGAAGACACCAGAGGAGATCCGAACCACAGTGTTTGAGCGCGCGATGCAGCATGTGAAGGACTATCCTGCGTCGGTGCTTGAGATCTGGTTGGTGTTCGAGCGCGAGAATGGGACGTTGCAACATTTTCTGCATGTGCGCCAGCTTCACGCGGATTTGGTGGCAAAGTCAGCAGCATCGGTGGCAGCGCAGTCAGCAGAGGCGCTAGCAGCAGGATCCGAAACTGCTGCTGCTTTTTCTCAACCAGAGTCGAGAAAGCGGAAAGCGAACGATACGAAGAGCAAAGCTGAGCCAAAGCGAGCGAAGACGACACCTGTGCCTCGTCAAGAGAAAGAGCAGAAGCAAACCAAAGAGTCTCAAAAGCCTCAGAAAGCTGCTGCTTCTGCTCCCACCAAGGTCGCTGAAAAGAGCATCGAGAAGAAGAAAACTCACGAAGCGCTGACGAATGCGCACACTTTGTTTGCGTCCAACATCTCGAAAGAGGTGACGAAAGAAGAGCTCGACGCTTTGTTCCAAGACATTCTAGGATTCAAAGAAGTGCGGCTTGTGGTGAAGGCGCGCGCGAACCACGTCAAGTCGCGAGGCATGGCGTACATCCAGTTCTCCAACGAGCAGGGTGTTGAAGCAGGCTTGCTGAAGAATGGGCTGGAGCTGAAGGGGCAAGCGATGAGTATTGAGAAGTCCAAACCCCCACAGTCGACAACGTCAGATGCTGGTAACAAGGGCAAAACCGGTAATCTCGGTCGCGATGGAACGTGGAAAACCGATCCAGTCACGATCTACGTCGGCGGCTTGGTCCCGAAAGAAAACGGCGGCGAACACATCGGTGAAGCGAAACTGCAGCAAGGCATCCAGCAGGCGCTGCAGTCGGTCGGTGAGCTGGTTGTTGTGAAGCGCGTGAGCATCTTGAAGGACAAGCGCGGGAAGCTCAAGGACTATGGGCTCGTGGAAGTCGCCTCAGAAGAACAGACAGCGAAATGTGTTGAACACCTTGACGAGATTAAGAAGATCCTCGGAGACCAGATCACGCTCAAGCCCTCACGGTTCTCGATCGACCAAATTCTGCTGCAGCAACAGAACCAGATGAAGAAGAAAGAGAAGGACCCGTCCACGCAAGGCAGTACTGGTAATGAGAAGAAACTCAAGGGAGCCAACAAGGGAAATGTTACTGGGGCTGCTGCTGCTGGGGCTCCTGGTGGTGTCGCAGCAAACAAGTCGCAGAGGAACTCGATGAGTCTTATGCCGCGCGCTCTTCGCAGGAAAATTGCAGTCTCAACCGATCCGTCCTCCACGTCAGTCTCAGCCAAAGCGAATAGTGCCCCGGCTTCTTCTTCTTCAGCAGCACCAGCAAGTTCTTCAAATCAGCACCAGCAGCAGACGCCAACTCAATCGACTGCTGCGAGCGACAACAAACCGAAAACGAACGACGACTTCCGAAAGCTGATGATGAACCAGTAGCCTTCCGGTCAACCTTTAAACACACAAGGTTAGTCGACAGGCATTCAGTCAGTCTACTGTCAGTCATCGATGGATGATTGTGCCAGGTACAGTCATTTGCTTCTGGGAACTTGATCATCGTGATCCGATACGAGACCATAAATACCGATTTGTTAGATCTCTCACTCTTGTCAGTCTTCTTCGTTACTTGTCGTCATCGTTATCTGAACTGCCTCGAATCGTGATGACGCGGAGCTCCACGTGGTTGCTATCAGCAACAAACACCCATTGACCCTGCTTTTCAGCTTCATCTTCATCATCATCATCATCATCACTATGATCGATCGCCTCAAAGCCACTCTGCTGCTGTCGCTGGTTGGACTTGGTGATGACGCGATTCTGCCAGTACGCCATGACGAACGGCAGCGCTTCCTCCATCATCAGATACAGCAAGTACTGGATTGGCGGTGTGGAGCCCAGCGGCCAGAACCAGAGGCCCAGCCGCATGCCATCGCGCAGCTGGTGGCTCAAGAGCGTCACGACCACAAAGCACACGCGCCGCGTCTTCGTGGCAAGCGGCTGGCTGCACGACGAGCAGTTGTAGACAAGCACCGCGACGGCGACGATGAACGTCACGGCATGGCCGAACGGGCGATGCTGAGGGTAGTTCATCATACGTCCCAATAGAGAGATAGAGAGTGAGTCATGTGAATATATATCATGCAATAGTCCAGTGTATCTGATATGTAGTGCAGCAGGCTTGCTTACCTTGAGGTGCGTGGCGCCCGAGATGCTGAACGAGCCTGCCGCGATGAAGTGGTCGACGTCCAGCAGTGACGCTGTGACACCAGCAAGAACGCAGCGCTTGAGGAACGCCAGCCACGGTTGCTGATCGTCACTGCCAGTGGTGTTCGCTGGGCTATCGCTCTCGATATCTGGGCTGTATGAAGAGGACCGATTAGCACGATGGAGCCACTTGCGCTCGGTTTGGCAGAGGAAGACGCCCCAGCAGCAGAATCCGACAGCGCCATGTGCGCCGCTGTCGACAAGGTGGCGCAAGAGCTTGTAGTCCTTCATGAACTCCCTGTACGAGCGATAGGACCCACATACATGATGAGCAAGGATGCACAAGAGTTTGCACAAAACGAGAGATGGAGAGCTCAAGCGTGGGCATTTGTAACATGCACAGCGCCAGTGAAAGCACAGCGAGCGCACGAAAAGAAGCTTAAACTCACTGCTGCGCGAGGAGCGCGTCGCTGGTGACGCAGATGACGATGATGGACACCATGAGCACGCGCTGCACGAGCTTCTCGCGCGTGATGGCATTGCTATTTGGGATCGACGAAGCCATCTTGGGTTTGAGAAATCTTGATGGTCGGTTGCAGCTCCATAGTGTCGAAAACGTCATATTCAGTCATCATTCTGTGTTTTCAACATTAAATGTCAGCATTTGAATATTGAAAACTGCAGCTCGTTTTGTGATTGGCTGGATTGAAGAATGAATGTCGAATTTGCCGATTTCATTCCGAAGGTAAATACGGGAATAGACTGAGTGGTGTGCGTGTTACTTCAGAGACGGTTCAACATCAAAAATGAATTTCCAAGCAGCACAAAGAGAGTCTGTTGTGAAGAGCGCGCTTGCACCATGCATTTTTGGATCCAGGAGGGCAGCGCCTTCGAATTCTCCTTCTTCGCGCTGTGAACTCCATTCTGATGCATGCATCTTTGGGGCCACAGCTTTTGACGCATTTCCGAAAAGCATCAGTAATATTGTTTTTTGAATCTCCAGTTCAAATGTATCCATGGAAAAGATACAGTATCCAACTAATAATAATAGAATTTGTGTGGAACTTTTTCGAATCATTTGCTGGTTCTAAATTCTCTTTCCATGTTCGTTCTCAACTCTCACATTGACGGAATGACTGGAAATGCTGAGGCTTCTTCTTCTTGAGTGAGGCGCTGCACTTGGACGTGGATCAATCCACGATACGCTGAACAGTAAGTAATCGCTGCACCAGCATGCTCATGCTCATCAAGAACAGTACGACCGACGATTTATAGACACGTGCGGTGCATTTTTGTTGATTTTCTCAGCTTCTCGAGTGCCAGTTGGCTCTTCATGGCTCGCGCTTGGCGTGTGAGTGAGTGCGTGGGTGGGTCTGTACGAAGGCTAAGGTGCGACCTCACAACCTTAGCGCAAAGCAACCCAAGCGCCAAAGAATAGTGCACCCGTCTTCAACGACTGCCACAAGATCGCAAGTTGTGCGCAAGTGCGCAAGCCAAACAATAGCAAATCAAACAAGCAAACAAACGCACACACTTGTGTGTCAAAAGCAACAAGCAAACAACAACAAACAACTTGCAATCATACAAGCAGACACTTTTTGCTATGTCTGCTTGTTTTGCTTGCTTGTTTGAGCTGCGCGCAAAGTTGGCGCGTTGCAAGAATGCATGCCTCCGTCTTGAGAGGGTTCACTTTGCTGCTGCAAATTGGATTTTTGTGTGGTAGCGGGTCAGAAAGCCGCGTGGTCAACACTTTCGAGGACTGTGGGATCATTTGGAAAACGGTCAGAGTTCAGAAGAGTTGGAGTACTGTACAGTACTCTATGCTGTTATACTAGTGGTAATATCCAAAACGCAACCTAAACTCAGTAGATTTGACCAAATATACTGAATTAACAGCAAATCAAAGTAGTCAGCTCGTCTGTCTGACGGCTCATCGATCGTCCAGATGCCCAGTTTCTCCTCGTTCCGCCCGTGTCAACAAACAAAAGCAAAAGTCGAATGGGTGGAGGGTAGGGGATGGGTAAAGAATGTTCCCCCACAGGGTCAATATCGCAGTTGTATGCATACAGTGCCAATGTTTGCCTCGTTAATGTACACTTTCCGCCTCTCAGGACCAAATGTACCAATTTCGTTGTGAGTTTAATCCCCTTCAGACACTGAAGGCAGTATATTCTGAGACCAAAGCTCAAAGGCAACTGGTTTACCCCATCCCTTGCAATTTGTGGGCATTGTCTGATCGCAATTTCAGCTTGCGCTCTGTCCATGGCCTTGCTCTTGCCTTGCTCTTGCTGTTGCCTGTCTGTCTGGCGTCTGCGTGCGCGCTTGCGTCTGCGCGCGTGTGCGTGGCCAACACAGCACAACGCAACAGCCAAGCGCTCTCCTTGTCCATTTCCACTTCGGGCGAACGAAAACCACCATTTCATTCGGCCGACAGTACTAATTAGCCCCCTTCCAGCCTCCTTCTCTCTGCGTAAGTGCGTCTCCAATAAGCAAGCAGCACGCCCACCCGATACATCCATTCCCAGGAGATCCACGACAGGTCCACATCCAGACCCGCAGGTGACCGACCCGCGTTAACAACAGATCATGCTGATCACCAAGACAGCTATGAGCACCGTGGGCGCGGCGCTGCTGGCGCTTACGAGCGCGCTGCTGCTGGCGTCCGTGGAGGCGGCGGGCGTCTGTTACTCGCCGTTCCACGCGGAGAAATACTTTTCTAAGCCGGCAGAGATCGAGCAGGTGCTGCTTGCGGACATGCAGCAGATCGCGAGCGACACGGGCTTCTCGGCCGTGCGCACGTACCACGCGCAGTTTTACGGGCAGAACGTGATCGATGCCGTGGTGGCCAACAAGCTGCAGGTGGCGATCGGCATCCAGATGGTCGGCGTCAACGGCGCGTCCTACTCGTACCTGGAGGACGACATCCAGGCCGCGATCAGCGCCGCGACCGAGTACCCGGAGAGCGTGCTGGCGATCTACGCTGGCAACGAGAACCTCAAAAACGGCGACTTTGGCTCCAGCTCGGCGGACGACATCATCGCAGTCATCAGCAAGGTCAAGAGCGCGCTCAAGGGGACGAAGGGAGCGAACGTGCCCGTCGGCACGGTGCAGAGACTCGAGGAGTGGCTACACGCGACGGACGCGGATCGCGTGGCTGCGGCCAGCGACGTCGTGGGCGTCAACATCTACCCGTTCTTCACCAAGGGCGGCGAGGCCGACATGATCGGAGAGCTGGACGCGCAGTGGACGCAGATCGTGAGCAAGGTGGGAGCGAGTAAGGCGCGACTCACGGAGACCGGCTGGCCCTCGCAGGGCTCGCGTTCGGACGCCGGCAACGACCCGACGTTGGCGAACGCGCAGAAGTACTTTGCCGCGTTCTCGCAGTGGGCGGCGGCCAAGCACGCGGCCACGAGCCCGTTCTACTTCATGATGTACGACTTGCTGAGCGCGCACGCAACCGACTACGAGCAGCACTTCGGCGTCGCGACAGCCAGCGGCGAGCTCAAGTTCAGCCTGGGCTCATCCTCGGCGACTTCAACTGCGAGCCAATCGACGGGCTTGACGAGTCAGTTGAATGGATCGATTGATGCTTCGACTGGGCCTTCGGCTGGTTCGGCTGGTGCGTCCGATGGAGCCTCGCCAAGTGCTTCGAATGGGTCGAGTGGACCTTCGACGAGCCAATCGGCCGGCTCCTTGCCTGCTGGTGCTGCTGCTGCGTCTTCCGATGAAGTTGCGGGCGAGGCGGACCGCAGCGCCGACTCGCTGCCAACGTCTTTTAGTTTCTTTACGACCAGCTCCACCAGTTCCTCTACCAGTACCAGTTCTTCCAGTGCTACTACGGTCACCCCGTCGCCGTCGCCTACGGTTGTGGTGTCGAGCGCGATCGGATCAGCGACCAGCTCGGGTGTGAACAGCGTCAGCAGCACGACCAACGTTGTCTCGAGCGTGACGGCTGCTCCATCTGTCTCTGCTTCAGCTTCTGCTTCTGAGGGCTCGGCGTCTAGCTCTGGCTCCAGCAACTTTGGTTTGTCGGCGTCCAAGGTGCCGGAGACCGAGCCTCTGCCGTCCCTCGACGACGCCGGCGTGGTGTCCAGCAGCAGTCTCAGCGGCAGCGGGTTTGGCAACCAGGAGAACGTGGGCTTCGGCTCGTCGTCGTTCAGTGGATCCGTCGGAAGTTCCAGCAGTGGCTCGTCCAAGCCCGTGAATAACGACCCGGACGTCGGCGACGTGGACAACAACGCGCCCGTGGCCGCCCCAGATCTCACACCGCAAACGTTTGCGCCGGTGCCGAGCACGAATTCTTCGTCGTCCAGCGCCAGCAAGGCCAAGGAGCTCGAGACACAGGAGGCGCAGGCCAAGCAGGCGCGCGATGTCTCCGGCAGACAGGGCATCGCGTTCACTGGGGTCGCCGCCGTCGTCGGCTTCGCGGGTGTCGCGGTCATCGCGATCATCGCCGTGTACGTGCAGAGGCGCCGCAACGAGAGCGAGAACCAGATCTCGATCACGACCGCGGACGCGCGCGACTCGACGCCGAGCGTCTACAGCGACCCGCTCGGCACGCGCTTCTCGAGCATCGTCATGATCACACCCAACGGCGACGGTGTCTGCATCCTCTAGAAGAGCAGAGGCTCAAGACCTGAACAAAAGCAGCCAAGTTTAGCGAGCTGCTGCCAGCAATCCTCCCTCCCTCCCGTAAGTAAGTAACAAGAACAGAAGCTTCTTCGTCATAGACTGAATGGCGCGCGCCGTCGTGAGCCATTCTCTTGTTCTCCCTTTTTGATATGAATGTAGTTAGTCGCCCTCAATGTTCAAATTGAGGCTGTTTGTCCAGGTATCCCCCACCAGCCAACCTTCCACAAAGTAAGTCTGTTTATATAAAAGGTAGCCTGAGCTTCCAGTACCAGTCAGCAGCATGCATGGTCTTGTGCTAACCTGGGTGGCGCCGCCAATAGTTCATTGTTGTGCCATCATTCAGCGATCGTGCTGGTATTCTCAGGTTTCAACTCGGAACGTTGTTGGTCAAGCCAACCAGACCATCCACCGTTTCCCGTCGTTATATGCGCGTGCAGTCAAGTCGCCTTGGAGTTTCATGGTGCAGTACCACGATGAGGAGTACGATCTCTGGAGTGAAAGTGGCGCGAATGATGATGCGGTTTTGGCAAATGGCCAATATGGCGTGGTGAAAAGGATCTTTAGCACAGGTCGAGTTTGTTCGGAGGTTCAAGGCAAAGCAGTGGGTATTCTGTTTCTTCACATCAAACGGAGACCTCTCAAGGGGTTCGTTGCAAGAAATCGAGTCGGCAGCAGATCCGGTTGCTTTTCGAGAGTTGCAGGCGTACGGCAGAAAGTGTGAATCTCAAGTTCAGACGTGAGATCGATGTATATTTTTCAAGAAGCGATAGATTCTGAGCGAGGTGATGGATCTTCCAGAGACGTCGCAAGCCTCGTGCAATAAGAAATTGGTTTTCGCTTCTAGGTATTCAAGCTCAAAGCATACATCTCACAGCAAATCCATTTCCTCTCTCTCTCTCTCTCTTATCTCACCGTAGCTCGTCGAAGTCTAAATCGGCTTCGTCGGCAGTATCTCGCCTCTCTTGCTCTTCGTATTCTCCAACCTGGAAATTCACGGATTGAGTGGCAGCCTTAAAGTTTGTGGGAGACATTGGTGTCTGCGGCAGCATAAACTGGATCTCGACGGAGCCACAGTCTTTTCGCATCGAGTTGAGCGGGTGGAACGGCGTGAGTCCCAAGGAGAACGCCAGGCGGTTCTGGTACGTGGTCTTCACTTCGTAGAGTTCGGTTGTCGGGTCGTCTGCATCACATACCAAGTACCACGTGACAGCAGACAAAACTGCGCGCACGCCAAACGCCCACATCTCGTCACTGTTGTCACTGCTACTGCTGCTCTTTTCCAGGAACGCACCAATGTCGAGGTGAATCTCCAGTGGCGCAGCCTTTGCCGAGTCGGGACGGATCAGAATGGTGTCCATCTCGTGATTCGAGACGAATTTGCCCAGGATCTCGTACGAACTGCCTCCAGACTCAGTGCGATTGCATGCCTAGCGCACAGGAGCAGTGAGGATAGAGAGCAAGGTTAGACTATGGTACACCAAGAACACTTCGGTCGGACGCAGAAATCCAACTTACGTTCAGGATCTGCTTGGCAATCTTGCACGAGGTCTCCGCGTACTCTTCATTAGACTGCGCTCCCGAATCCTGCAAAAATCCGACTTGTGCTTTCAAAACTTCACGAATCTGGTGCTGCAGCTTGTCGACAATCGCATTGTATCCCACTGTACCCGGCACAAACTCCCCATTGATGACCAACTCGTCGCGCTTGATATCCTTCGAGTCTTGGAACACCTCGGCTTCAGTAAGCACTGCAACAGCCTTTTCTGGAGCTGAAGAAGGATCACAGAGGTCCTGCAAGTTCTGAAGGTAGGTCGACTCGGCTAGCAGCGGGTCAAAGCTAGGACTCGACGCTACTGCTCTTGCTGCCGCATTTCGAATCCAGTTGACCGAGATCTTGAGCGTGTGGTCAGGCAGCGACACAAACACCTGCTCAATCACTTGCTGGAACGGCGAGATGTCTCCGTCGCACGAGGCTAACGCGTGATGCAGCAGCGAGCTCAGTTCTTGGATCTTCTGGCGCTCAAACTCTGGAATCCCGTCGCTCAGATATTCGGTTGACTGTCCACACAAGTAAGACGCGCCAACACACACAATTAACGAGTCAGTATGTAATTAGAGCACATGCAGCAGCACATGCAAGAAAACAATGCGTTACCCCCCAGTCACCAGCGATCTTGTGCAGCCGCTCGATGATCATCGGCACTTCGAGCTCTGCGTCACCCGGCTGGAGCTCCACACTGAACTCTTTGCGCACAGAGAGTAACTGCAGTTTGGTCACCAGAGTGAGCGCTTCGAGCTTCACGACACGCTCGCCACCCTCGTGGATGCTTCTCGCTGCTTGCTCAGCGACTGTGAAGATCCGCTCGAAAAGCGCGTCACCACTGCTGTCTTTCGAGGCATCTGCAACAACTGGAGAAGGTGGGTACAAGCTGCCACTGCTGCTGCTGCTGCTGCTATTGACGTGGGGTTTGCTGGACAGCGGCGACAGGTGGAGCAGATCCTTCTCCATATGCTTGAGGTTCCACGTCCACGTCGCGCTCTCGTCTTGGTCCTCCTCAGCATCTTCGTCCGCTTTTGCAGGGAGCTCTGGGGACGCTACTGAAGCACCAAAAGTATCCATAGAGAGCAGCGGTGCTGGCGCATATGATGCAGTAGCGCTCGGTGCGTCACGATCCCCAGAGTCGTCCTCCCAATCGTCCCAGTCGTCTGCGTTCGCGTGCTTCGTCATCTCTGTTGACTTCAATTGGGGATTGGGGAATAAATAATGCAGGCGTTGTAAATGTCTGGTTCGTACTTAGCAGAGTTTTTGCCATCAAATCATCATTTTTGACTGTGTATCATTTTTTGACAGAGAACGAAGAAGGCAAGGCAAGCGAGACGATGCTGGGCTTAAAGTACGTCGTGGCCAAGTCCAAGGAGCTGCAGATCAAGCTCGAGCGGACCGCCGGCAGCACCAGCAACAGCAGCAGCTTTGCCACAGGTGCGTCCCCGTCCAGCCGCTACAGTGCGCAGTCAGCGCGCAACGCCGAGTCCGAGTCCGCCGCCGCTGCACACGACGAGCATGACGCCAGCGCCAGCGCTGCAAGTCTACAACGCGGCGTATCAAGCCCCACGTCTGGACGTAACGAAGGCGACGACTTCCTCAAGCTGCAACAGAAGCAATGGGAAAAGGCGCTGGTCAAGCACGAGCAGCTGCTTGTCAGGTACGTTCATTGGCTTGTATAGCATCGAGACGAGCAGCATCACACGGTTGATAAGGTCATTAAGCTGACACTTTGTGGATCCTTATGCTGAATGATATGTGTTGTTCTTGGTATCGCTGCTGTGTTAATATTCGGCGACAGTGGTGAGAAGCTTGGCGACGCGCTCGGCTTCGCGCGTAAGAAGTTGCAGGACCAGGTCGAGAGCGAGCAGTTCATCCAGCAGAACTTCCACCAGGTTACGCGTGTGCGAGAGCAGATCTCGCGCATGCGGTAGGTGCTCCAGCGAGCCTGCTCTGAACTACGATGTTGCTATTGTACCAGCATGTGTGCGTCTGTTGTGTGGAATTGACTGATGGTATGTTGGGTGTGTGTGTGCGTATTAGTGGACTTGTTGCAAAGATCGCAGAGGATATTGAAGACGTCGAGCAGTTCCTGGTGTACGTCTGAATACCCTTCAATTTGTTTTGTGTATGTTTGCTAGAATCATATTCATGGGCAGCTGTTAACATGGCTCTCGCAATGTTACGTTTTTGCTACACAGTCAAAAGACAGAGGAGTACATGGCAGCGCAGAATGCGTCGTTTGCTGCTCGTCAGGTTCGTGGTGATAGCCACAAGCTCCATCATGCTGCATCGTATAAGATCTTCTAGGCTAACGGTTACCTCCTGTCATGTACGCCCATATGCCTATGCTTCAGCAAGAAGAGTTGGAGCTCTTTGAGCTGCGGATTCTGGACGAGAAGGAAGATATGAAGCGGCAGCTACTCGAAGAACGACGCCAGCAACTGGCGCAGGCTTTCCAGAACGACATCAAGACGTACCAGACGCTCGTGACATACCAGGGTGAGAGTCTGCCAAAGAGTGAGTCATTTGCAAGCATAGTTGAGAGCAATTTCTGTCTTTGTCAGTCGACTCACGTTCATTTGTTCGACTATGATTTTGCGTGCGTTTGTGACTGAGCAGCCGTCGTTTCGGAAGAAGCGTATACTGCCGAGACGCTTGAGTCGATTGATCTGATCGTGACTGCGGACGCCGACCAGCTAAACGCGTTCTACGAGTCGGCGGCATCGGAAGAAGACGAGTCTGATCTCGAAGTTGAGAATCTCCCAGTGGAGGATTCGACAGATCCTTCCACGACCCAGACTCAAGGTGACACGACAGAGGCTCCTCAAACAGACAGCGCACAGATAGAGTCATCGTCTCATGGTAATGATGAACAGAAGTTTGTCGAGGTAGTCGCAGATCTGGTTGTAGGAGAAGAAGAAGAGGGAGAAGAGACTAAAGAAGGAGATCGTGGTGACAACGACGACGATGATGTCGAGAGCACCGAGCCTTTGGGCAGCGATCCATCGGTTTAGAACGTTCTCCCAAGACGAACGCCACGCATACATGGAATTATGTGTGGAGGTAGATGGTTTGTGTCTCATGAGTATCTTGCAGCAACTCCTGTCGGCAGAGAAGGTATGGGTTTATTAATAAGGCGGGCGATGCTAAAGAGAGAATCCATGTGAAGTTGAGATTGAGATTTGGCAGTGATATATCTGACTGGCCTCCCAGTCAGATTTGGCTGCGTGAGTCCGGAAAACGCAGCGGGGACGAACCAGGCAGTGTCTCATGATAAAAGCGTCGTGTCGCGGGTTTGAGGTGATCCGTTTCGTCGTTGTCGTCTCAAGGCGAGACCTGTGAGCTCGACTTGGTGGTCAAAGTAAAACCTGCGGCCTCAGACTCACCAGCAACCAACCGGTCAGTCAGCCCCAGAAAGTTTCGCACACAAGCACATACAACCCAAGGAATTTCGCAAGATGGAGAGCAAAGCTGGCGCGGCGGTGATCTCCGAGTCGGAGCTGAGCAAGTCCGTGAAGAACCTCAAGGCAACGAAAAGCTGCGAGCACACCGACTCGCTCGAGTACGACACGCAAATCGCCGACAAGCTTGGTAAGCGAACGCGGAGATGGAAATTGACGCCGCGACCATGAGATGAACTGTTTGCTGACATTGCTGGTTCTGTTGTTGCTTTGCTGATTCTTCAGCTAAGCTCTATGAGAAGCACGACGCAGACCTGCGAGCCATCTTCAAGGTGCGTTAGCGGTTTTTGCAGTGATTAATGCGTGAAGCACTTACGATTTCGATCAGGACGATCGTCTAATTAATTTGAACTATTTGGGGTTTGAACAGGAGCTCGACGAGAACCCACGCAAAGTGCTCAAGTACCCACCAACGTCCGCGGAGGAGTTCGGCATGAGGTACGCGCAAGGCTTCTACACGTACGCCGAAGCCAAGTAGACTCGGAAAGCCGCTCGACCTACATAGACAGACAAGAAGTAGCCTCCGAGGCATATCAAACAATCAAACACTCACTTATCTATCGATTCGCTTTGATCGAGTAACATGTGCACACACACAAGCAATTCAGCTCTCGCTTTAAGATTTACCTACTAGGCAGCGATACTCGGGAAAAGCGTTCAGAAGTGATGCCTTTGCCCGTGTTTGAAGATCCCTTCGCCTTCGGTTTGATTCTCCGCCATTACACTCAAACATTTGCGCTAATGATCTCTGGCTCTGGCAACGCCACTGGACTAGGCTCAACAGTGCTGACTGAAGCTTCGACCGGGTCTTGCACTTGGACGGTACTCGAAACATCCACACGCGCGCTCTGGACTCTGGCGCTGACTGGAGGAATCGCGGCACTTTCCGCCATCGAAGGTGACGTTGCTATCGACACTGGCTCAGTCGCGATGAGGTTCTCCTGGATTTCTTGTGCCTCTTTCTTGTTCTCCAGTTTCACATGGCCCTCGTCTCCATCATCACCTTGGACGAAGTTCACGATCTCAATCTTGCTCAGCGCAGCACTCGCTGTGCGCATCCGCTTGGCCGCCGCGAGGAGCTCGGCGTTCGCGAGCTTGTACTTGGCGTTGGCTTCGATCGCGTAGATCTTGACGGGCGCTTGCATCGCCTCCCACGTGCGCATATGCTCGCCGGGCTCGCGTCGGATGCCGTTGATAACCGTCTCCTCTCGCCACCTGCGGATCAGCTCACCCTCGTCGTTCTTGGTAAAACCCAGTTTCGTGTCGGGGATGTACTTCTTTGGCACGGACTTGCGGAAGAAGTCGGTGAACTCCGGGATGACTTGGGATTTTTGAGCTTGCATTCGGGGTGATAACACAGCAGCAGCAGCGACATCGGTTGGTGCTGGTACTGGTGGCTGTACGTTCGAGGCTGCCGATGGTTCAATCGATGGTGCAGACTTTGAAACCAGCAGCTGCATCGTCCCGAGTCCTGTTGGCGTCATGCTGAGAGAGTTAGTATCATCATCGGCTGGTGCTAAGACATCTGTCTTTGCTGGTGTTTCTTCTATTGGCTCATGGGCGATAGGAGCCTCACCAGGTGCTGCGGTATCCGTGGAAACCAAGTTCGTCTCGCCGTCTGGGATCGCTCCCACAGCCGGAGCTGTGGCCGATGGATCGACAGAAGCCGGTCCTACCGCCTCCGGGGCAACTGAAGGAGCAGCTACCGTGTTGTCCACCGCCACTTTCGCTGACTTCATCTGTTTTGTTTTTTTGTTTTTGTTCCTGGCCACCAGCTTCACGAGCCTCGGCTTCAAACGTTTCCAGATCGCCCTCAGGATGATGAATAGCGTGCGCTTGAGGATCGGCAGGAGCACCTGCAGCCACAGCGTCGACAGGAAGATGCCCACGAGCACGATGAGAAAGAACACGAACATGGTCATGACGTTCGAGTGCACGATCTTGACCATGAAGCCGTTCTGGCCCAGGATATCGATCTTGCTGGCCTTCTCCAGGAACTCCTTGTAGACCGCGTTCGGGTCGCTCGAGTTGGCCGGCGCCGTATACCCGAGGAACTCGAGCGCAGCCGTGAGGTCCAGCGTCGCGGACTTCATCAGCTGCGTGTTGCCGTACATCCACGCGGAGAAGCCCAGGTGGAGCACCAGCGTCCAGGGCAGGATGCCCAGTGCGATCTCGCCCAGCTCCTCGTCGTACGCAGTCTTGATGCTGTACAGGTGGATGATCGAGAGCTTGTCAAACCAGAACGTGCCCGCGGCCGCCATCGCGCCAATGAACAGCAGCACCGGCGAGCCGCCGCAGAACATCATGGTCACAAATAACGAGTTGAGGATCATCGGGTACCGCACCGAGATGTCGAACTGCGGTCCCGCGTAGAGCTTGTTCATCTGCTCCTGCGTGCGGATCTTGCGGCGCTTGAATATGCGCAGCAGCGGTGACACGACGAACATCTGCGCGAACAGGATACCTTGGGGAACAAAGGCGTTGATGAGCATCGTCATGGTGATGCCCATGCCCACAGTCGGGTACCACTCGCGCTCAAAGTCCTTGTATTTGCCCTTGAACAGGTCGCTCGCGAGCGGCACCTTCGACACGCCGATCGCCGAGTTCACGATCAGCACGATGATCGCCGTGTTGAGGAACTGCGCGCTGAACATCTTGACCGCGATCGCCGACGCCTTAGCGGACTCGCTCGAGTGGCGCTCGAAGTTGGCGAACGCGCGCAGGATCGCCTTGAGCAACAAATTCACGATCACTACCACGCCCGCGGCGAGCACGATGAAGAGGTTCTTGGCCAAGTAGTCCTTAATGAAGCTCCGACATGGCAGGTAGGTCGCCCAGAGCTTCTGTGGGCCGTCGAAGAAGCCGAACTCGTCCAGACTCGCTGTGAGCGCGTCCGTGCACAGGCAGTAGAGCATGTGGCTCTCCAGGTACGTCTCGCAGATGTCGCCCTCGTCGATCATGTCCTGGTCAAAGCACGGCAGGGTGTTGCACGTGATGCTACTCGTCTCCGAGATACACGGGTCGATGCAGCGTTTCGGCGTGGGAGTTTGCACGACTGCTGGGTGCTCAAAGACAAAGTCGCGGACAATGCCGTTCGTGTACGCGATGTAGTACCGCGTCTCGTTGTTGCTCCCAGGTGCGCAGGTCTTGTTCTGGTCCCACTGGAGATCCCAGGAGATCCGCGGATTCGAGTCGAACGAGTCGTTCCCGTAGAAAACTTGGGGCAGAGACCACTCACAGAGCCCTGCCGGTGGCATCTTGGCCTTGAACGTCGCCTGTGCTGACTGTGCGCCGGAGATGATCGCGCACGAGAACAAAAGCAGCAGGAAAGTGATGAAGTTTGTCAGCGAGCGTCGGTAGAAGCGTCCGCGATCCGTGGTTTCGAGGTTCTCCCAGAGGATATTCGACGGCTCTGGCGCTGGCAAGACGATCAGCGGGAACTTGCCGTCCCGGAAGCGCAGCAGCTTTGGTTGGTTCCTGTGCGGAAAGAGCCAGGTGGACTTACGGTAGTCGCGCAGACACCGTCGCTTCGATTCGAGGCTGTTGAACACCACGAACGCGCATTGGCACGCCTCCAAGTTGAACGCCTGCTCGGTGCTGGTCGCGGCTTTCCGAGCCGCTTTCAGCGTCGCCTTCTCCTTGCTTTTGTCGCTGGTTGTAGTCATATCTCCAGCGATGTGAGCTGGATCGACTTTGCTGGAGCCTGCTGTTGCTTTCTTAGGCGAGCTGCCACCACCTGCCTGTTTGAAAGCCTTGATCTTGCTGGTTTTCTTCTCCAGGTCCGCGCTCAGCAACTCGAGCTTCTTCTTTGCGTTCAGTAGCAGCTTCTCGTCCGCGGGCTTAAACGCGGTCTTCTTGGAGCTCGGGTTGCTGTTCTGCTTCTCCAGTTCGAGGATCGAAATGAGTTCCTGGGTCTCCGCGATGCCTTTCGTCAGCGCCTCCATCTTCAGGAAAGTACGCAGCAGACCGCCAGTCGGGTGACCAATGCTCACCTCGGCGATCCACGTGCCCAGGTACATCTGCTTATTTGGACTGCTTGTGCCAGCGAGGTGGTCCAGGTTCTTCACGACCCCGACGTTCTTCGCCATGAATTTATTCACCGCCAACGTTTTGTTGACTTTGCGACGCCGCCCCCAGCAGCAGCTGAGCCACAGTGGGAAGTATTCGTCGTCCTTTGTGAGGTCGTAGAGCCTGTTGAAATGGTCGAGGATCTCCTGTTCCTGGGCATCAGGCGGTAGACCGCGGACGTACACCGCGTACTTGCCCGGAGTCAAGTTCTCCGTCATGTGGAGCTCGATCGCCTGTTTGGCCTTGTACCGGAACACTAAGTAGAAGATCAGGAAGCAGACCGAGTAGACGCAGTCTCCGACCGTGATGATCCACGAGACCGTGCTCGGATCACTCGTGAACGGCGTACTGACCGTCGTCCAGTTACAGTCGATCTCCCCTTTCGGCAGGCACAAGCGCGGGTCACTCGCAATGTCTTCACTGACGCCCTGGTTGCCCAGAGAGGCGTACGCCAGTTGCAATGGGTCCACGAGCTTGTCAGTGACGCCGTTGCCGTAGTAGTTGACGACGATCGTCGGCAGTGAGATCACTCCCATGATCAGGAAGATCACACTCAGGTACTTTGTGAGCATGAAGTAGAGCTGCATGCCGATGCCCAACGCGCCGATGTCCTGCATGTCGGCGTCAAAGACGGACTTGCTACCGGCTGCGAGTCGGTCCAACTTTGCGAGTGCTTGCGCTCGTTTCGCCATTGCAACGTAGTCTTTACTGCTGAGGACTGGTGCAGTCGGTGGTGGTGGTGATAATGATGATACGACTGGAACCGATACAACAGTAGTCGCAATGGTGGAAGAAGATGCAGGGTTTGCTGCCAATTGATCAGGCTTTGGAATGGCGCTTTCAATGGTTCCCAGTGAGGATGCTGGTTGTGTGTGGGGATTTGCATCAACGCCGTTGTTCATGTCGGTCCCATTCTGATCTTGCTCGCTTTCGCCAAACGCGATCTCAAACGCGTCGCCGTTCGACTTGACCCGCGGAGTTTCTTGAGGCGACAGAGGGGTAGCAGCTTGTGTTGCGCTGACGACTGCTGGAGTGTCAGCTGCAGCTTTAGGCTCAACCTCCATGGCTCTACTTTCCACGGTTGCAGCCTCTGCTACACTCCTTTCTTGACCCTCAGTTAAACTCGCATCGTCTCTCGAACTGGCGCCAGGGTGTCTCGATGGCGTCGCGTCGTGTTCCTTGTTGGTCTCTATTGCTGATGCGGTTGGCTCTGCTACTACTGCTGCCGCTTTTTGGTTGACTACAGCTGGCGGCATCCTGGACAAGTCGATTTCGACGGGCGGCGGCGTCTTGGGCTTCTCGATCGCGCCGTTCACTGGATCGTCCGGTACGATGAGCGTCGGCAACGAGCCGAGCGACGAGTCCATCATCACGTTCATTTGATATACTTGATGTTCTGGCTGATCCTGGTCGAACACGCACACACGACACGAGAAATGAAAAGGAGGGCTACCGTGTGCTTGGCCGGAAAAATCAGATCAAGGAAGGGCCGTGTCCCAAGTTCGTCCCGATCGGACGTGCCCTTTCGAGTTCGCTGCTGCTGGAGTTTCAACATTTGCGTGCGTGAGCGAAAAGTGAGAGTGAGGCGTTCTGAAACGGACCCCTGGGATCAAAATGAGCGCACATGGGCATGCGGCGGTAAGCCGCAAGCAAAGATGAATCACACAGTGTATACCTCCAGTATTCACTTACAAAATTGGTGGCTACACACGGCGTGGGATGGTCCTGTAAGCTCTGGCCCCACGTGACTTACAACGCTGGTCACAGATGCGAACGGGGCGCTCCTACAGTTTCGATAAAACCTCTGAATGATGAAGTGAGTCAAGCACTTGGGCTCTAGGGTGTGAAAGCCACTGCCACGGTCTACTTCCGTAGTACAATCCAGCGCCTTCGGACCGAATCGGCATCTCCAAGAGCGTCAGTGATACTAGGTTTGAATATTGCAACCAAGGCTTGGGATTTTTCTTCCCTAATCGCCTCGCTTGGACACCCGGTGAGCAGATTTCGTAGGGAACGGTGCCAGCTTGCGTCTTGCTACTTGGCTGTAGCAGCGCCACGAGACGCTGGAAGGTTTTTCTTTTGCCTACTTCTGGCGGGGATGTGAGCAGGATACGACGCGCTCTCCTGTCTTCTCCAAGCTTGAGATCATTGAGGCAAGAATGTACAGTATGCGGTCGGCGGAGTGCAGCCAGCCAACCACTTCTCTCATGACACTGGGATGATTCGTATGGCGAAACCCTGATTTGTATGCTTCAGACTGAGAAATATATCATATACTAAGAGCCTTTCTGATGCATGGTGAAGTTTTGATGTCGAGGGCTTGCCCAGCAAGGCACCAAAGTGCACCCACACAACCTTCACTCAACCTTCGCTCATCCTGGACTATGTTCCTCTTTCAACGAACGACAATGGCATTTCGAGAATGCTGTCGAGCACCTCGCTATTAACACCACCACATGCACGCATTTTTCACAACAACTCATGCAGTACACAGGAGTTGCTGTTTTGCCATCAAGACAGTGAAGCAAACTTCTGCTCTTTCCGATACCCTCATTCGGTCGAGTACTAGCAGGCAAGGAGAGACCGTCATGAGCACGCACCTCACGTACCGCCTTGCGTGGGGATCTCTCAGCGAGGTCATCGCAAAAGAGCACGCCCGAGGCAAAGGTGGCAAGCGGCCCGGAAAGATCGGACTCAAGGAGATCAAGGTCGTCTACCACTTTGCGCGATGTCTCACAGATGCGGTGGAGGAGATCGCAGCCATCGACAGGACTTCCGACGAAGAGAAGAGGAGAGCAAGTACGACCATGAGACGTAGGAACCCTTCTACGAGTCCGCGCAACTTAGCGATGAGCCCGGCTACCGGTTTTCCCTTTTCAAGGGGTACATCGAGTTGAACCTGATCCTTTTGAACCCGAAGGTGTTCCTACCAGTGATGACCCGATGCGACCGAGTGTGGACGAGGTCAATAAGGTTGATGACCAGAAATTCGGGTCCTTGTAATGGAAATCATCGAGTGGCTCGCAGAGCAGCTCCGCCCGGCATTTGAGGACGTCCTGGAATACTACAAAACCATGAAGCCGACGACAGTAGGGGCGATCCAGATCCTTCACGACCACTGCGCTATGCTCTTCCGGTACATGCTTAGCAGCAGTGGGGACAATCGCCTGCTTCGTCCTGACTTTGTGGCGAGGGAGATTGCGTCGCGATTTGGTTTCTACCAGGAGTGGTGCGACTATTAGGACAACCGAGAGGATGCTCAGTAATAATTGCTGCAACGTATCATTACTGCGTTTGTGGTCGCCAATGGAAACTGTATATTTGCAAAGTAAATTCAGCCAGGGCTACATGAGCATAGAGCAGGCGTGAACTTTGAATGAAAATGTCCGTCGCTCACACTGTCTTCAGACTGTGACTTTCAACGCACCATCAATGTCACGTTAGAAGTTCGCATGAAAGTCGCCTGGAGCACGCAAAGAAGCAGGATATGTTCCGGCAATCATTTTCTAGCAAACCCAGACGCGTATTCTATTCTTGAATCGACACTCCGCACTTTCTCATTCGCTTTAAGACTCCGCAGATAAGCAACTACCTCTTCCCTGTTGCTTCCACTGCGATCTCTTATGCAACTGCTGTAGAGTCCTCTGTTCGTCTCTCTTGAAGGAATTTCACAATATCGAGATGCCCACTCTGAGCAGCGCCTTCTAGCGCACTTGGAGTGCAGCCTTCTGTGCGATTTGCGTGGAGAAACTCGACGACGTGAAGATGTCCATACCGAGCCGCAAGATCCATCGCATCAGTCGTGCAGCCCTCGGAGCGATGTTCATGCAGAAACCGCACTACTTCAAGGCTTCCCTTTGCGGCAGCAGCGTTCATCATCCACACACTGAATTCATAGTGGTGCTCGTGAAGCCATCTCACCATTTCCAAATCTCCAGACGCCTCAATCTCCACTTTTCGCGCGCTGAGCTTGATCGAGTCGTCCGAACATATTTCAAACAATCCGTTCATCAGCGAGAAGTTGCGGTGGGAGATCGCGTAGCCCATCAGATCTGGTTCCCACCACCACTCGGGGCCGCGAGGCAGGATCTGACAGAGCCACTTCAGAATCCGCCAACGTTTGTACCAGATGGCGCAGCGCATCACTTGACCAAAGCCCAGCTTCGGATTTGCTTGATAATGAGAGCTCTGGTGTAGCTGGTGCAGCATCTGGAGGGCTTTCAGGTTATCTTCTGCAATTGCAAGCTGAGGTAGCCACCCGTGATGTTTTGGGAACCAGTCGTCGATCACGTGCAGCGGAAAGAACACCTTTGACTTGTAGCCGGCTTGGCGTCGAGTGCTGTACTTTGGCGCGGTTTGCTTCTCAAACTCCAGCACCGCGAACGGAAGCCCGGTCATGAAATCCGTGATGTTCATCCACAGAGAGCGAACAGCGATTACTCGCATAGCAACATCTCCAGGCGATCTGTCGCTGAGAACCCGGTGCGTTCGTGCCACTGAAGGTTGCCAGTCTTGCGCTCCTCGCTTGGGAAAATCTCGAGCGAGCGTGGTGGTGACGTTTGTTTCGCCAGAGTTCACCGCGTCCTTTAGTCCTAGCGTCTGACGCCTTGGTCGTATTGTGGCTCTCGACGACGACGACGAACTCGGTCCTCTGTTTGAGATCATCTCTTCCTGCTTGCCTCTCCACAGCTTCTGCAGTCGCCGTTCAACACGCGTCACCTCATCTTCAGCTGGACTTCTACTGAAAGCAAGGAGGCTCAGGTGTCGGTCACAACTGGTGCATAGACACGAGCAATGCGAATTAATCCAACCGAGTTTGCCATCGCCATATGAAAACCGTAGAACGCGCGATGGCTTCCATTCACTTACTTGGTCGTGGCACTCTCCTTTGCGGCTTGCAGCTTTCCCACCTATTGCAATACAGCAGCACCCCAGTCATCATCACGTAGTAAGCAAACGCAAGCAGCAAGCTTAACCGCAGTATGGCATACAAAACAAAGGTTGTCGTACCTCGGATGCACTGGGCAGCTCCCATTGACGACGGCGGTCGGCGTGGCGCTCTTCAGTCAGCGACGGACTTGGTGGCCCCCACTCTGGCGTAGCCTGGCGCTTCTTCTTGTAAGTCGTGCACGAGCTGCTGCTTCTGCTTCTGCTTCTGCCGGTGCTGTTGCTGTTATCGCTGCTGCTGATGCGGATGCACTCAAAGCCGTGGGTCGCGTCAGCTCCAGCGTCCATCGAGCGTTTCCGCTTCTCCTGCATGCTCCAATCTTCTTTATGATGCTGGTGGCGTTCTCTGGTTGAACATGGCTATGCTTCTGATTTTCTGAAAAGGTTTGTTTGTCGCTGTACAATCAGCGCTAGCCTATTTATAAATTTATTGTAACATTTTGTATGAAAGCATCCTTTTTGCATTGGCGTGATGCATTATTCAAGGTGTAGTGTGTATTCCTCAGAATAATATTCATCTGGGCTGTACTATTTGTCGATTTGTCAGAATAATATCTCTCCGCATTCATTCCGCCTCATCCGAAATTAATGTGGTACACAGCATTTCCGACCCTGTCTGTCGATATTTCTCTAGCCACCATTCCGCTCAATAATCTATCTGCGTGGGAATGGATGGCGCGTTGGCGATGGATGTGGACGACAGTGCGGCGGCGACGGCTGCTGCTGGTACCGCTGCTGCTAATGGCAGCGGCGACAGCACAGCGCTGATGGAGATCCTGATGGATGACGATGAGCTAGACGCGATGGCGGAGCTGGCCGAGGCGCCCGTCGCGGCGCAGATTTCGCACTCGCAGATCATCGAGAAGCAGGCACACTCGATCGCCAAGCTGGAGAAGCAGGTCGCGCGCGCCAAGGAGTACAAGGAGCTCACGAAGGTCAAGCTGAAAGAGGCCGCGCTGCGGCTGCGCGAGTATCGTCTCAAGGTTGAGGCGCTCATGGGCGAGGTCGAGCAGCTCAAGAAAGCCCAGCAGGCGAGCGAGACGACGCTGAAGAAGTTGCAAAAACAGAGCGGTGATAGCAGTGGCGAGCAGGCACCAGATAGAGAAATAGAGGAACCAGCGGCGGCAGGACGAGGCAAGGGCGGACGAGGTCGAGGGCGAGGACGAGGAGGTGGGCGTGGTCGTGGTCGTGGAGCTGCTGCTGCTAGCAGCGAGGCGATCAGTGTCGAGGAGAAGCCTGCAGTGGAGACGAACAGTGTCGAAATTCAAGCAGAAATCATCCAGAAAATCGTGGACTCACAGGTTATGGTGACGCAATCCGACATGGCAAGTGCTAAGAGCTTCTCGGACGCAGCGACGCAGACGGAGATGGCGGTAGAAGAGCGAGTGGTTGAGACAGTAGAGACAGGAGTGCAGACTCAATCGGTGGAGACGGTGAAGAAATGCGTCGACAGCGATTCGCAGACGACTATCTCCGGTGAGATTCGAGCGGTGTCAGCTGCTGCAGTGAGTGTTGGATTGCAGACCGAGACACCCAGTGTCACAGAGCTTGGCTGCCAGTGCGACCTACTGCCAGAGCAGAATAGCATGGATAGAATATTTAACGACCTTTCCAGTCAGCAGAGCGGTGACATCAGTGCAGTTTTGGGTTCAACAAGCGTAGCAGCAGTCGTCGAGGAAGCAAAGGCGAACGTATCGCGCAAACGCAAGCGCTCGTTTGAATCGACTGGACGAGGTGAGCAACCGCCAAAGCCAAGTGCGTTGCTTGCGAAACAGGATCAACTGGTGAGCAAGAACGGTGGTGGAGATAATGCGATGGTCCACACAATTCGCGCGGATGCCGATATGGAGGCTGGCGATTCAACGAATTGTACAATAGAAGACGCCAAGAGTGATGGAGTAGCAGCGATGCGCACGGTGAAGGCGACCGAGACGAATCGTGAGATTGTGGAAGAGAAGACAACGTTAGAGTCGAAACAGCCACAGCCTAAAGTCAAAGTGTCAAGCGAGAACACAATTGCCGTCGTGAACGCATTAACCGATCAAGTAAGTGCGCAGTCCTCCGAGCGAAGAGTTGACAACGTGTATCAAGTCGAGTCATCTCCCTCGCGCAGGATACCCGACGGTGAGATCCCAGACGACGCTTTGGCTCTAGTAGCACAGGGTCACACGGAGCCGTCAGCAGCAAGCCATATTGACGCAATTGGTGCTGAGATTGACGCCGAGCTGGAATTCAGTGACAGCGACGATGAAGGCATGGAAAGCGACCAACCTGGAGTTGCAGAATCGCAACAGCAGAAGAATAGCGAGCTGGCGAATCCGCAACCAGAAAGAAGGCCTGTTGCATTAGACGGAGCAGTGTGCAATGAGATTGACAAAGAACTTGATTTTGACAGCAGTGAAAATGAAGAAGACAAGACAGAAGAAGCTGGTTCTAAACCTGCGGGACTGCTCGGTGACGCTGTCAGTGCCGCGATAGACGACGAGCTGGCATCCAGTGACGAGGAAGAGGAAATGAAGCTAACAACACCATCGAAGACCACAGCAAGACCCAGTACAGGCTCTGTCAGCAAAGATCTCATCAGTGCAGCGATTGATGACGAACTGGCGAGTAGCTCGGATGACAACGATGAGGAAACATCTGGGCTTCGTGGATCAACAATCCCAGTGACCGACGTCGCGGTTGCTCCTGCCATTGATGATGATCTGGCCAGTATCTCAGAGGACGACGATGAAGAGAGACACAAATATCCTACTTCAGCACCCCAAGTCAATGGCGTCACCCTTGCTGCTGCAATTGACGACGATCTAGCCAGCAGTTCTGATGAAGGGCCAGATGAGAAGATTACAGCTCAACCACCGCCTTCGACGTTCTTGATCATCAAGGGCCCCATTTCTGCGGCAATTCACAACAAACTGGCAACCAGCTCTGATGAAGAAGACGTTGTGGACGGCGCTGTTCAATCAGCCGCGATGGATGCTTCGGTGAAGAGTGACCCCATTGGTGCCGCTATCGATGACGAGTTGGCTAGCAGCTCGGACGAAGACGATTACGTAGAAAGGGTAATTGTCCAACCGACAGCGAAAGCTGTGACGGTTAAAAGTGATTCAATCGCTGCTGCAATTGACGACGAATTGGCGAGCAGCTCTGATGAAGAAGACGGTGCCGATCAACCGATTCGTCCCGATGACGCACCATTTGCAGTGAACAATGATCCTGTCGCAAAAGCCATTGATGATGAGTTAGCCAGCAGCTCAGACGAAGAAGCCGACAGGCCAGCTCGTGAATCAGTCTCAGTTGCCGTTTCTGCTGTGTATGATCCCATTGGCGCCGCCATTGATGATGAATTGGCAAGCAGCTTGGATGATGAAGAGCCCGATAACCACACTGATGAACCTTCTCCACCATCAACCTCTGGAGTCAATGACGTCATTGGCGCCGGTATCAAGCTGGCAGAGAGCATCGATGACGTGACGAACAGTAGCGACCAAGGACATCAGTTCGCTGACGAGAACAACGCAGAAACTGGCAATGCTCACGCTGAGGAGACCGTAACTCCCCCCGAGTCGAGCAGTGTTGAAAAATCGAAGAGCTCTTCCTCAACGGAGAAGGACCTTGTTGGAGCAGCTATCAACGATGAGTTGGCGAGCAGTTCAGACGAAGAAGACAGCGAGAAGCATATACCTTCTCTCTCCGACACGGTAGCAGCAACAGCAATGAGCGATCAAGGTGGAAGTGCTGAGGTGAAATTCGCTGTCAGCGACATCGACAAGAATGAAGACTTCAAAAGTCTACTAAAAGCAACGCCTCCAAGCACACCAGGGAACTTGCCGCCATCCCAGAAAGCTGTGGCGGCGGCGATCGAGGTTCCGATTCGAAACCAAATCAAGTCAGACTTTAGCGGGGCCAGATCACCACCAGTGAACCCAAGTCAGCCAGTGGCGGGTGTTCAAACTTCTCTGGACACCGATCTTAACAAGAAGTGCGGCGATTTTCAGGTTGGAGCTAGCAACAACACTTTTGGAGATGGTGTGAAGGCGAATGGCGCATCGACGCTCAGCCTGAGCAGCTCAAGCGACAGCGACGGAAGCGATAGCAGTGACAGCAGCTCAGACTCTGACGACGACCACGGTATGGATTATGAACCCGAGGAAGTGGAACGAGAAGTGTTGATTGAGAAGAAGATGCTCAGTTCGTCAAGAGAGAAGCCAACTGGAGTGTCTGATCTGCAAAGTGTCGCCGGTGATCCACAAGAAGAACATGATTTGACAAATCCTGCGGAAAGCTCTGACAGAGACGTCCCGAAGAGATCTGGTGGCTGCGAGATGCCCGAGAAGCTACCATCTTTACAACCTCTGGTTATCATGAACGCAAGCAAGAGCGACACAACTATTGCGTCTGCTGAATTGCATCCGGAGACGCAAGCTGCAGCGAATGGACAAAATGACAACCGCGATCAATCTTCACTGAAGAAGCGCCCACGCACTGAGTTGTCCGTCACAGTTGACAGTGCGGAGCATCACGATACCTACCACGACACGAGCTCCTCGACTGAGAGCTTCTCCTCTAAAAGACCGAAGCAGCTTCATGCAGACGATTCTTTGCCGCAGCCCACTGATGCCATCAGCAAAAGTGAAAATATGGAAGCCAACGAAAGTTTCAACGCGAAGGTCACTGCAGATAAGGAGGCTCCATCTATTGGACCGCAACATGCGCAGCCCAAGCCAAAACCCAAAGACCCGCATGCGAAGCATCTGGCTGCGTTTCGGCATGATATCGTACGCAAGGACACGGAAAACGAGAAGACGCACGATGTGTTCGTATCACGAACGCTCACTGTGCTCACAAGGTACTGCGCAAAGCATGGCGCCGGTCAGCCCATCCTCGTGGTAAGTGCTTGTATTTGTTTGTTAGGCTGTACACTGATTACGAAGCGATTCTGACATTCACGTTTGTATGGTCATCCTGTCTGTTGCGTAGACCAAATTCTGCGGCTTTCTCGCTGCTGACTATCGAAACAAGAACATTTCGCCGATGGAGATGGTGAAGGGGACTTGTGCACTTCTTCGGTCCCCGAGAGTTCGGCATTTGATTAAAAATCATGCCTTTGGAGTGTGCTTCTTGGCGTATCGAGTCTTGATGGAGCTCGTCGGAGCGAGCAATCAGGGCGACAACAACGACGTACTAGTCGTGGCGGAGGCTGAGAAGTATCTAGTCGCTGAATGCCTCGAGTATCTGCGCTCATTACTTCTGGGCGACAGAGATGCTGTGTCAGTATCAACAAGTGATGTGTTTTCTCAGCTGCAGTTGACTCGCACGCACAAGAATACCGTGAGCCATGACAAGGAATTTCTCGCCCACGTCTGCTCGTTCTACACCAGGGTTTGCAAGTCTAGTGGCTTTGGTGAGAGCGTTAGCGTGGTGCTGTTTGATCTGCTGAGAAGGAACCCGAACATCAAAGGGCTGTACTTTACGTGCTTTGTCGTTGAGATTGTGCCGGAACTGCTCCAGATCGAGTACGACAAGCGAGGTCGAGCGCAGGAAGTTTTGCTCAGGGACACGATTCACCATATACTCCCCGTCGTCGCCATCCAGTCCGCCCGCCGACAAGAGCTCCTTCTGGAGCAATCCAGCCAGAATATCCTGCACCAGATCGCCAAGTACGTCCACGCAGACTCTTTAGTGCAACTGGACGCCGAGAATCCGGTTTTTCTGGATGCGTTCGCCACCAAGGTGTGGAATGACTACATTCTCCCACTGGGCGAGAACAAGGCAACAGCGGATGAGAAAGATCGCCTCTTCGAGGTCTGCAAAAGCCTCGAGCTACTAGCGGCAGCGTACGAGTATCGACAAATGATGGAGCTGTTCCCAGTCGAGCGATTTCAAGACGCGTTTGCGGTAAGTGGGCACTCAGAAGGTAGAGCCGCTCTGATCAGAATGGTCGGAGCGATCGCCGTCGTCTTTGCTGAAGCCATCACCTCAAGTGTATCGAAAGCCAGAAACAGCATCGCGAACGACGGACCTGGCAGCACATGTGCCGACTACGTGCTCCGCGCGTGTGACTGGCTCCAGAAGTTGCTGATGCAAAAAGGATCCACGAGTGAGAACACCGTGGAAGTCCAAGTTGCGAGTGCCACTGTCTGTGTTGAGCTCATCGCAGAGGCTGCTGCAACTCGTGAACGGCGTGACGAGATGCTTCGCGATGTGCTGAAATGGTTCCGATCGCAGTCTCACGAGCAGCAGATGCGCTTTCCTGGCAGTTTTCTGCGGCAGCTTCGTCTCGTAACTGTGTCATCTCGCCCTGTGATGCCGGCTGTGGGTGGTTGACTGACTGACTGCTCAGTAGAGCGTCGGTGAAGCTTCAGGTGGTGGGGGTGCAAAGCCAGAGACACGTGAATGCAACCCGGAGATTCTGACTGACTGTAGCAAGCACTGACTGGTAAGACACGCACGGTAATACATTCTACAGCAGGTAACACATGAACTTGCCTTCCCATGAATCTCAGGTTGCGGACTAACTCGTGAAGCAAGCTTGTCATGTTTGTCTTATTAATGCAAATTCACTCACTCGTCAAACGCAAACGTACGTACGGGAGGAAAATATGAAAGGATGTACGGCATACAGACTGGCCACCACTGGAGCCAGCATCCGGGAGATTCCCACTCTAGTACACGGCGATATCGCACGAGAAGCCGGTGAAGCCCAGGTCGCACTTGCACGCCGCTGCGAGGCACGATCCATGGCCACTGCAATCGTTTGGGCACTTACCAGTGTCGCCAAAGTAGAGGGCGGTCCGGTCCACCATGAGTTGCGCAGTCTCGGCTGGCGTCGTCACGTTTGATTCGATGCGCGCGTCGAACTCTCGGCGGCAGTCGCGCAGGTACGAGATCTTGGTATTGTCCACGATCGAGAGGTCGCCCACCATGACCGAGTCGCCGATGCAAACCGCTTCGAGGTAGTTCGTCGTATTGGTCACGTACGGCGCACAGGCGCTCGTTTGGTTGAACACCTGGTAGCAGAGCTCGCGGGCGCGCTTCTCGATCTTCTTGGCGTATTCCAGATTGTCTTCAACACGACGGCGACGAAGTGACGTGGTGGTCGTGGTGCTGGTGAGAACTGGTGTGAAAGAGTTCACAGGGATGTCTGAAGTAAGGACGGGCGTGTAGCCCTGGTGGAGGAGTTTCATGTCCGATGGGACCTTGACGGCGTTGTAGTCCTTCTGCGTTGGCTGGGACAAGTACCTCTCACAATCGCCTTCACTGCACGTGAAGAGGTTGTCTGTGAGACTGAAACCATGCAGCTGTGCGAGGATGTTGTTGTCCTTGATATCGTCGGTCTTCACCCCGTTCCAGTTGCCCAAGAGACCGTGCACGCTTGGGTCTTTGAAGTACGGCGACACGCGCAGCGCGACGTTGAGCAGCGGGTAGTTGTTAATCCAGCGCGTGAGCATGATGTCCAGGTACGTGGATTCGTCCACTTTCGTGAACACGCGGTAGCCATCGTTTCTGTTTTTGAGCTTGTGCACCGAGAGCCACTCGAGGTTGCTTGTGCCTTTGCCTAGCGTGATCTTATCGTTCGCGATGAAGAACTTGGCCACCGAACCAGCGAACGCGACAGCAACGCCCTGATAGCAGCTCGGTCCTCGTTCGCCCATGTACAGCACGGGTATGCACTTGTGCTGGAAGACCTGCACCAGGAGGTTGTTGGACTCGAAGAGACGGAACACCCCGGGCTTCTGGAAGTCGTAGTTGACGTGATCGAGCGTTGTGAGGTGCGGATCGCCGACGCCACCGCCAGCTCCCGAGGCCACAACTAGTCGCTTGACGAGGATGTCCTTGCAGACAGGCGGGAGGTCCTTGGCAAACGCATC
The DNA here is from genome assembly GCA_038050575.1 of Globisporangium mamillatum. Classification (NCBI taxonomy): domain Eukaryota; phylum Oomycota; class Peronosporomycetes; order Pythiales; family Pythiaceae; genus Globisporangium; species Globisporangium mamillatum. The sequence goes on along the minus strand of JALBYZ010000092.1, from coordinate 6,598 downwards.
GATCGACACCTTCAAGAACAAGTTGAGGTCAATGAGCTCGCCGTTATTGGATTGCGCTGCGCCACCGTCAGTGCGGAGAGTGACTTTCCCAGTCGCCGGGTCGATGTTGGTGGTCACACCTTGGCCAGTGAGCGCAGCTCCTTTCAGCATCGCGTCGGCATAAGCAGCGTACTTTGGGTTCACCAGCAACGATCCCGTGGCGACTTCGCCGTCTTGGATCTTTACACCGCCATTGTCGAGCAAGAACTTGAACATTTGGACGCACATGACAGTACTGCTGTCGCCTTCATCGGCCCAGCCGACCACAGCTCCAACATCTCCAGCATCCCCAGCGTCTTGAGCGGCGACACCGCTGAAATGAGGCTGAGATACGGTGACTACGGCAGCAGCGCAGAGAGCGAGCTTAAGAACGCGGGACACAGACACGAACCCCATCTTTTCGCGCACCAAAGGCAGAGCTTGGGGGTTGCTTGACGGTATCGACCGAGGCTGGCGATAAAGTGTATCCAGAGCGAGTCGTGGATGGTGAGAATTGGATAATGAACGCTCACATTTGGTTGCCTCGCCGCAAACGACTTGATCATGGAGCTGAAGCAAACGGGGAGCGAATGCCAGCCAGGTTAAGAGAGAGCGAGATCATGTGGATTCCCTCGGCCTGGCGGATAAGGTTCCTCGAAGGTGTTTGGAAGCCGTTCAATCCCAAAGAAAGCTTGTTAACATTCTGCCCAGTGAACTGACTGACCAATAGGCAAAACGTAAATGTGAAACGACCGGAGTCTTTGATCGTGAGCGGCAAAGAAGTCCGGCCACGAATGGCTTGGCAGCGCACAAAGACATCCAGATAAAACACCTCCCACGCAACCTAGGATTAGGAAGAATCAGTGGATGTTTACAAGACAAGACGGATTCATCTTCCTGAGAATCACACCCTTCACATTCATGCTACCCGTCAGCGACGATCTTCTGACTGCTGCAAGTATGTTCTAGGATGTGCACAAAAGGTAAAGCTAACTCTGTCAACACGCATCCACCATGTGCCTTCATAGTGCGAATTGAAGGAAAGAAGCTACCACTAATTGCAGGGGCGCGAGCTTTTGGTACACATCACACACAAAAGTTGCAACGGCGATCAACTTTCGCACAAAATCAGCCTCGCCGTTATCAGCTGAAGGCTTGGCTTTTGACAAACACGGTCGTGGTACGACAGGGGAACAATCGGTCTCGCTCTCTCGATTCGCATCCTGCAGTTGTTGATGAAATCGTCATAGAAGGATAGAAGTAGGTGGCCGAATATTTTCATTTTTGAGTTTAGGTTGCTGAAGTGGCGGCAAACACACAACGATGTAGAGTCACATCTTTGAGTATCATCCTATCTCCCCCCGTATCTTTCTTGTCGATGCCTAGTTGTCTGTTGTTGTCTTCGCTGCTCAGTATCCTCTTGCTTGTCCTAGTAGTCGAACCACTCCTGATAGAAGTCAAATCATGTCGCGATCACCTCCACCACGAAGTCATGGTCGACTAGACGTTTTCTCCACTGCCATTGGCTTTAGGGCTCTGTAGATGGGATGTTTTGGTTGGTGCACCTTGCTATAACTCTTTTTCTCTCTCTTTCTGACTACAACTGTGTTTCATAAGTCCGGCGTAATCAGACGACGGTGGCCTCTCTCATTGCCTGTCCACATGTGGAGATTAATTCTACATCACCAGGAAGCGCAGCAAGCAAGGCGAGATCTAGTCACGCGTGTTGTATAATGGTCGGTAGGTACCAACTCGACTCGCTTGTTAATCCTTTCGTGTGACTCGAAGTATTGCGTCACTTCCTGCATCGAATCGAGACAAAAGTGCTGACAAGTACTCAATCTTCTCGAACCAAAGCTCTTCCAGGGACTGTCCAAGGTAACGATGAACTCGGTTACCAAAACTCAAAGCTGGGATTTTAGGATTCTGCCCAAACGAGAGACCTGGGCAGTATTCAAAAACTTCGATGCCTACAGACTGACAAGTGTAGATTGAGAGCTAAATATCTTCTCTCGAAGTCGAGAGCGCGAGACTTCTTTCAAAGTCGGACGTTCGGGAGCACGAACAATTTACCACCTTTAGCGCTTTGTTTGTCTCCTAGATGCATGGCTCGACGTCCTTGCCTGCCATCGTATTTCAGACACTTACTTCCCTTGCAAATATTCTCACGAGACCCACATGAGAAGTGGAGCTGAAACGGCGAGCGCTCGCTTGCTCTCTATGGCACACCGTCCAAGTCCTTTGCAGTTGCTGATTCCTTCTGACCCCACTCTTGTTGTTGCTGCTGCTGCTGCGAAAATTCGTGGAGCTTGTTAACCACAGAAGAGATTTGCACACGCTTCAACGGATCCGATGCACACATCATACGGACCAAAGTCCACTGCGCAGTAGTCAAACACTTCGGTTGAACTGGAAGTCTTCCGTTTCTGACGTGATGGCGAACAGCAACATCGGTTAGATCGCCCCACGGTGAGTCTCCCGTCATCGCTTCCAGAATCAGCATCCCAAACGAGTAGATGTCGGACACCAGCGTTAGGCGATCTCCGCGAATGTACTCGGGCGACTTCCACTGCTGCGCTCTCTGCTTCTTCGGATCGACTTGCACTTCCGCGCTGTTGAGGATGCTGCTCAAGCCAAAGTCGATGATCTTCGCCTTGCCGTCTGCCCCGATCAGCACATTGTCGCACTTGAGATCGTTGTGCAGGATGTTGAAGTCGTGCAAATACTGCAAGCCGAGAGTAACTTGGTGCAGCAGATGCCAAGTCTTGCCGGCGTTTTCAGCGCGCTTCACATACTCGGCCAGCGTCCCGTTACCCATATACTCGCAGACAAAGAAGCGTTTGCCAACCTCGCAAGCGCCGTACAGCTTCACCACATGCGGATGGTTGAGAGACTCCCACACTCGCAGCTCGTGGAAGAACAGCTTGTCACGGTAAGTGTCTCCATCTTCTTCGTACCCCATGAACTTGATCACCACAGGCGTGCCGTTCCACGTCGCCTTGTAGACTTCCCCAAACGCACCGGTCCCGATCGCGCCACCGCTGTCGTAATTGAGCTCATGCACATCGATGCGTCTTGATGGGAGCAGTGAAGCGTGTTCTGGTTAGTTTGAGCACTGATTGCCTTGAATATTATGTTCGGTCGCTCTGAGTCGAACAGCTCGATCCTCACCGCTTCTTGTCTCGCCGCCGTTGCTGCAGCTGCGCCGAAAGCACGTTGTGCGGTGCCACTGGTTTTGCACTGCTCACCACTCAAATCCATCTCGATGATGGCTTCTGGCGTGGTAGGCTGTTGCGTCCACACGTGAACTGGATTAGTAGTTTCAGGTGCCAGCAGCATCAGCAGATCGTCCAGTTTTCGATGGAAAGCATTGCTCTGAAGCGCCACCTTCTGACTTTTCGCTCGTCGAAGCACTGATTTCTCGTGGCTGGCGTTTCTCAAGAACTTGTTTAGGTTCCTGAGCACCCCGCAGTAGTTCGTAACGACGATATTGCTTCGCAGTCTGTGCTGAGTCTGCAGCAACTCATACACGTCACGCGCTCGACGGAGAATATGTTGCACAGCTTCCTTCGACTCGCTGTAATACTCGCATCTCCACTTCAGTTTATCCAAAAAACCTTGAATCGTAGACTCCAGATCCGAGAACACGAACCGTTGAATGTCATACGGGCGGGTCTTTGCGGCTTTAGGTTTCCCATGGGAGTTGTGTTTGGAGGTCTGTTCACGAGCAAGCTGCTGAATCACCATTAACAGTGGCGGTCTCTTCGAAGGATCGACCAACCACATTCGCTCGAGCAAGTCTGCTTGAACAATGGGCATTGTGTCAGGGATTTGAGGTCGCCAACCGAGCTGCGCTGTGGAGGAGGTAAATACCTTGTTCTCTCCATCCTTCCACGACGTCGTTCCAGTAATGACTTCTAGCATACACATCCCCAGAGAGTACACGTTGGATGCCATGGTCGGTGCCTCGCCACACGTAACCTCTGGAGCCTGCCATTTTGCATCTTCTGTCGTAGCGTTCTGGACTGCGACACAGCTCAGTGCATTAATTCTTGCAATGCCGTCTGTTCCGACCCAAATGTCGTCACACCGAAGGTTGTTGACGATGATCCCGCGCTCGATCAGGTAATTGAGACCGAGAGAAACCTCGTGCAGCTTCTGCCACACTAAGTGCTTGTTCTCTTCACGTGACAGATACTCGCGCAGGTTCGTGCTCAACGCATTTTCAAGTACTGCTTTGAACGGAGACTGAAGATGCGACGCTCCAAACACCTTTGCCACGTTCGGGTGGCTCAAGCGGGAGCATGCTTCGACAGCCTCAACAAAAGTATTCCGTGGCATTCGATGCTGGCTGACCATGACCAACGAGCTAGACCACTCCCCGCGAACGACTACCATCGGCGCAACGTCACTGGCGCTGATCCCCTGGCCTGCATCGATATCATTTGGCGGGATGAACCAACTTGGAATCAGTGGCAATGGCTCGTCGGACGCATCTTGCACTCTGCTCAAGGACAATTCCAGCAGGTCCAACAGCTCTGGACTGCATTTGTTGCCCTCGATACGCACTTTGTGCTCCAGAAGAGTCGCAGCCACCTTTCGATCTTCTTCGGTTGCAAGACTGAAGTCCGCAGGAAAATTGCCGTCAATTGTTTCTCGAAAATGAGTCAACAATGCGAGCTCGTCAACTTTACACTCGGATTCCCAGTCTAGTCGTGGCGACATGAGTGGAGCTGGATCAAGAGTTTGCTAAAAAAACGACAGCTCGGTGTGGAAATCGCGAAAGCGGGTAGCGATCGTTTGGCTCGCGACGAGACGAGCGAAAACACTCGTTTCTGAGCACGCCAACTTTAGTCGAACAAGGCGGAAAACAGCCATGCTGAACCGGAAGATGCTCTCTCGAGATGGTGAAGGAGTCTCTGCGACCCGACCATAGACACTCAGCAGTCGATTGACAGTTCGCATCCACATTTGTCGGAATTCGTGAGTCTGCCGCTCGTAATCTTCCAGCGTTTGCAGAGTTGCGGGGAGGAGCGACTCCTGTTCCTCATTCGAATGCTCTGGTGCCAACAATCCACGATCAAGGAGAAGGGTGACAACGCTTAGGTTTTGCCATCGTGCAGCCGATATCAGTACTGTCTCGCCGTCCGCAGCACGAGCAGATACTTCTGCCCCTTCATTGATGAAATGTTTCACCATCTCAAAATGACCCGACTTCGCAGCGGTAAGCAGCGGAGTGTTTGCCTGTGCATCTGCAATTTCCAGCATGTTTGCACTCGACAAAGGCGAAGTGGCAATATTGGAGAATCCATCACGAGACTCCAAAAACGTAGCGCCAGCACCTCTTTCGTGTTCACAATCACCACTTGACCGAGTGAGTACAGATCTTCTATCTCCGCTCGAAGAATTCGTCGGTGGTCCACAAAGACGAATCACAATGTTGAGATGCCCACTCTGCGCAGCAAAATGGAGAGCAGTCCATCCATCCGCGGTTACAGCGTCCACGCTCGCTCCACACTCAAGAAGTTCGACCACCACGTCCTTGTGACCATTTCACGCAGCACCATGGAGAGCAGTCCATCCAGCCGCGTCTGCAACGTCCACGCTCGCTCCATGCTCGAGAAGTTCAACCACCACGTCCTTGTGGCCATTCTCTGCAGCAAAATGGAGAGCAGTCCATCTAGTCACGTACGTAGGGTCCACGCTCACTCCACGCTCAAGAAGTTCGACCACCACGTCCTTGTGGCCATTTCGCGCAGCAACATGAAGAGCGGTCCATCCTCGCGCGGTTGCAGCTTGGATATTCGCTCCGAGCCGGAGAAGCGTTCTCACCAACTCAACGTGGCCTTGGCTGCACGCAGCAATGAGGGGTGAGCGGCCATCTGCGTCGATCGCGTCCACGTCAACCGTCGCTTCGCTTTGTAGTAGCAGCAGCTACCATGGTGGCGTGGCGTCGGCCTCTCTGTACGCCGCAAGCAGCTGCTCTCGTGGATTCGCGTTCTTTGCGGCGGACGCGGCGCCGTCCATCTTGGTCTGCTTGGTGGCCTCTTACTGGTTGCTTTTGGAAATGGGAGAATGATGAAAAGTAAAAGCTGGATGGAAGTATTGTTCTGTGTTTCTGCCTCGGAGATTGCGTATGCGCTTTACTAAGATGTGCACATTGGCTCAGCTCTACAATTAACTGTGTTGTATCATAAACAGGGTTTTGATCAACTTGATAGTGAGTTCAAGTTGATTCTCCCGAGTGGGTTCATTCTTCTGTTCAATGTCAGTTGGCGCAAATGCAAGAATAAAAACACAGAACCTCCTGAACAGATACTGACGATCTGGTCGCCGAACCTTTCAAACTGAACCAGAGTGGTGACCTCCACCGAACCCGCCAGTGCGAGCCAGCCAGGCAGTTGCAGTTCTGCAGCAGCAGCAGCTCATCATCATTGCGCCAGGACAAGGAGAAGGAGGTGGCTCAGAGAGAGAGAGAGAGAGAGAGAGAGAGAGAGAGAGAGAATGATGAATCAAATCAATGCAAGAGAAGCAAAGAATGAAGAAAGACAAACTGACTGTGTGCGTGTTTGCATGGTGT
>JALBYZ010000919.1:0-13128 GCA_038050575.1 Globisporangium mamillatum | reverse complement strand
CGCTGCACGCAGTTGAACGCCTTGGCGTTCTTGTCACTCTGCTCCGCGTACATCTACCAGGCCCAACCACACGTGCAAACACACACACACACACATAATGGTGAGCCCCGAATGCATTCTCTGCAACACAATACAATGCACCAAACCACACCAACAGTCGATTGTTCTTCTTTACCTGTGGGTATTCGATACCGTACTTCTTGCGCGCCTTGGAGACTTTCATGCCCGCCCAGAAGTTCACGAACGTCGTGCCGACCACGAGCAGCGGAATGTAGCCGTGTGCCGGTTGCAGCGCGAGAAGGACCATTGTGATGCTGGTGATGGCTTGGTGCAAGTGGAGCTGGTTGTGTCGGTGGTGCTGGAGAGGGCGCTGATTGAATTGTGAGTGAGCGATCGGACGCGCGGAGCGGCAGCGGCGCTGCCAACGGCGGGACGTGTGATGGGCTCGCTATGCTGGGCTGTGTGTTTGGTGTGTTTGTTGTGGTGGTGGTATTGTATTGAATGCATATTTGAAGCCACCCAGTATACAAAAACCAATATTAAGACTTCTATTGAGAGTACTATTGATTGCGGTCACATTTTGAGACTGGCGTGTTTACGGACAGGAGCAGCAGAGTAACCAGTGTAACCAGCCGGTTATGGATGATTATGTCATCAGAGTGTGTGTGGACAAACTGTTTTGAGATTCACAAAAGTATATAGCGAAAATGGATCTTTCTGAGACGAGAGTGTTGGTTGTACAGGTTTGCGAGTGCAACGAAGTGTCTTTTGCGGCGAGACAATATTTTGGGGGGTTAAGTACCAACGGTCGTGCTTCCCATTGCCCATAGATTTTAAATGCCGTTGATGTGATTGGATCCTCCATTAAATAACCAGTTACACATTGGTCCTCGTTTTTATCAAGTTCTATATTGAACCTTGTGGATCTCAAGCAAATGCCACTTTTGCGTTTTCGTGGGCTCGGCTTCTCACATTCCATTTTGACACCGCGCGTACAAGTGGATCAGGAAGGCGGCCCGGAGGGCGAGGCCTACCTCGCCCTCCCCCGCTCGGAATTGCGCGCTGGCCGTGCTAGAAGACGCGCGCTCCCCATCAGTAAGCAAGGCAACCCCTCAATCCCATCGTTCATACCTCCGAAGGCCAGTTGCGTCGTGAGAACCATGGAGCGAGGCTCAGTGACCAAGCGTCTGAGACCAAGCGTCTGCGGCAAGAAGTCGATCCTGAGTTGCACGTTCACAACAACGCATTTCCTTGCAGCACCTGGGATCTCAACATACTTGCAGTCGTCAACCTGACGAGGAGAGAAGACAATGCGCGACGGGTAGGTCCCCGATCTGAATCGAATCGCATGCGGTCACACAGCTGCATGCATAGCAACCTCGTGTGCACGTAGTAGTGCAGCCGTGTGGAAGTTATTAATAACACTGTAATTGATAATATCATTTTGATTTCCATGATTTCCATAATCACCTGACGTCCAATTTCAGTTTTTTTACAAATGGCGAGCGAATAGTGAGATGCTATTGATTGTGTAGCAACTATGTACTTCGCGTTGTGAACACGAGGTGGTAGTATCGTTAGACTGGAATCGATGCCTTCTTTTCAAGTTCGTCGACAGTCTGAAATCGAACGTAAGAGTGATGAAAATATCACGTTCAAGATTTGGCTTTCAAATTCACAACTTCAACGGAAAGCGAGCTAGCTATGTGGGGAAGCTCCAAGCCGCTAACAGTCTCGTCTTACTGAACTCTTTTTAGATAGCACCTGCGATGCGCAACCCCGCCTCAATACTTAGTCCGATTGCCACGAGCTTGCCCACAAATCCTTGCTCATTGATCACAAGTGATACGAGACAAGTGCGAATTGGTCATGTTAGATAAGCATCAGGTGTTTTGCGTCGGTGATCGACCATAGAGAATACACGACTTCAGAGTACAAGGAGTGCATTCTTTCGTACCGAAGCTGCCACGCATGCGCATGCGCTTCTTCGAGTCTTCAGTCACGTATCCGTGCACGAAGAAGATGAATCCGGCGACATGAATAGCTCCGGCGATCGCAGCGATACCAGGACAGAATGGACTGATTAGTCGCAGAGGTATGGGTTAGCTCCAGCGAATACAGAATCCTCGATCAGGTTGTCAAACTGAGCAAGTGGTACATGTACGCAGATGCAAACAGAAGCGCAAAGAACGGTGGGAGCTGCGCAAGCAAATGCTGGTGCGCGCGCTGCACGCAGTTGAACTCCTTCGCATTCCTGCCCCCTGCTCCGTGTACATCTTCCGCGAAATAGAAAGACACAGACACAAGTGGCTTCATTGGTCAGTAAGTGTTCGCCATTCCTTTAACTACAAAGAGCAAGAAGTCGTTTGCATACCTGCGAGTAAAGGGCGTTGTACTTCTTGCGCGCCTTGGAGACTTTCACGCCCGCCCAGAAGTTCACGAACGTCGTGCCGACAACGAGCAGTGGGATGTAGCCATGACCAGGGAGCAGAACGATGGTCACCATTATTGGAGAGACAAATGGTTGTTGACTTTGACGGAACTGTTCGGTTTCAAAGAAGCGGTGCTGAGATGCTGAAGCGATTAATGTGAGAATGCGAGCTGTCAGGAGCAAAAGCAGAAGTGAGGGCGAGTGTCGACGGCTGTGCTCGACTGCTCGCCCAGCTTCGGGAATCCCATGAATTCCAAAAGGTTTTATTATCCGCAGGTCGCACAGAGTGAAGACTTGATGACGACCAGGCGTGCTATTCAAATCAAAAAGTAATACACGCGATTTCCACTACCAATTACGGTACTTGAGTGCTGAAATCGTGTGGATTACCATCGATAGGAGCGGCCCAAGACCAAAGCGCTTGCCTGGGCAAGACGTTGCTTCACCAATGTCTGTTTCGCGAGTCTTTCTGTGCAAGAAGTGCTATTACTTGCTGTCTCTTGCTGGTGCACGAGCGAGACGAGAAGCACGCGTGAGCGAGGGTGCAGAAGAAATCGAAGTCTATTTGATCGGTACTTCCATTTAGAAATGCAAAAAAAGTGGATTTATGAAGGGTTTATCGCGCTTGAAAGACATACACACGTGCGGCGACTCCTTCTACTGTGAGAAACCAGGTCATCTAAACGAATCCGGTGATGCGAAGTCCCGCCTCGATGGTGAGTCCCAACGACACGAAGAAGCCCAAGTAGCCTACAGGGAGAGAGGTTATGATCGCACATTATTCGAGCTGCCGACATCAAAATGGAGGAAGGGTAACAGGTAGAGAAGTAGGAAGGTACCGAATGCGCCTTGGTATCTCTTCGTCGGGTCGCCCGTCGCGTAGCCGCGAACGTACATGGCGAATCCAGTGAGACGCACAAGACCAGCAGTCGCAGCGATCTCAGGGCGGAAGGGACTGTTCAGAGCAACAAAAGAGGCAGAAATGGAGATCGTCGAGTCACTCTACACTACAATCAACAACGGGGGGGACAATGCAGCAGCAGCAAGAAGGCGAACGTACGCAGAAGCGACCAGCAGCGCAAAGTAGATCGGGAGTTGCTCGAGCACGTTCTGATGCGCGCGCTGCACGCAGTTGAACGCGCTGGCGTTCTTGTCGCTCTTCTCCGCGTACATCTGTGGCATGAACAGGCAAGAAAAAGATCAGTGAGTCAGCCACATAACCACACACCCCAGACGTCTTCCAAGATCAAGCAGCCTAACGCACCTGTGGGTACTGGATGCCGTACTGCTTGCGCGCGGCACCGACCTTCATACCGGCCCAGGCGTTCACGAACACGGTGCCAGCGATGAGGAGTGGGATGTACCCGTGGGCAGACTGTAGCGTGATCGTGGTGGCCATCGTGATAGGGCGGGTATTGGTGAGAGGAGACGGCAGGTGCTTGTGACTCGGAGGCGGAGAAAGCGGCAGCGAGGAGAGAGATTCGAATGTGCGTGCCGCCGTTGTGGATTCGCTTGTGCGCTTAAGTGAGAGGACGATTACTAAGAGGCGAGACCAAGATGCAGCACCGGATGAGTATATAACGGGTCTTCTAATAAAGGCGCATTGTAAACAATCAGGGTTACAAAAAACAAGATGGGTCCTTTTTTCAATCCTCTGTTGGTGACGTAGAGACACGAAGTGCGATTACGTATGAAGAGTGAATGTTTTGCACACATTCTCGAGAAGTTGACACGCAAGTTCTTGTAGAGCGATCTGTTCTTATACAGGGATAACTGGCGTCGTTTCACGCCCCTTGCGAAAAGAGCATGAAACGGCACAAAGCGAAGCAGTTGACCTCACTGCTTGCATTTACCACTGCTGTCCCAACGGTGCCATCTCCATGACGTCCAAGACCCCGCCCTCTGCTTCGTACGTAAAGCTGCCACCACTGCTGCTATGCTACTATTCTGCTATTCTGCTCGATTAGTGAGTATGTGAACGTTGTGCTCAAGGTGTTCGTGTCTTTCTCAGAGACACAATCAAGATGCTGTCGCGATACTGCTGCTCGGAGTGCGGCGCGAAGGAGCTCTTTCTCTACTGCTGGGTAGCGACGCGCTCTTTGCTATTCTATTACCTGATCGTGGCTGTCTGTGTGTTTGCAAAGTTCGTGAGTTGGCGTTGCTAATGATCTAAGTAATGGTGGCTTGTTCGTTGTGCGGTGGGAGCTAGAAAGGATGCCGACACATACAGGGCATGAAGGTAACAGGGCGACTACGAGTGTTCTTCGAGCACTACGCAGTGACATAGTGACAAAGGAATGAGCTGATACAGCGTGTTTGTGCGAATGTATCATTCTTGTCAAGCAGACTTTCTACTTGGAGACGAAAGCTGTCTACCAGGAGCTTGACACGCTCAAAGAAACGATTTACGAGCAAGAGATCCGGCTTCGAGAGCTCGAGGTGGAAATGGTCAGCCAGTTACCTTCCTCAACGTAATCTCAGACTAGGTGGCGCAGATCTCACGCTCATTTCTTTCGTGCTGCGCTGCAGAAAGAGAGACAGCAGAGTCTTCAGTTCCTCTTGGACGAAGTGCAACGACTCCTTGTTGGTCGACCAGCCAACGTCCAGTCGGCGACTCGCGTAAGGAACCAAGCGCTCTCACACTCACAAGCTTACGCGTTTTGTTGGTTGGTATTGATGCTGTATCAATGTAATGCGATGCCTACTCGTGAGCTCTCAGGCAACAGCAGCTCTTCCAAAATGGGGTCCGCCGGGTATTCAGATGATCTGGAGCTTGTTTGACGGAGACAAGGACGGAGAACTGACAGATCTCGAGTGGATGCAGCTCAAAGTGCGGAAGCTGAAGAGCTTCTTCCATTATTGTAAGCCTAGGAGAGTCGACGAGCTCACAAATACCTTCTTATGACAGAACAAGCTGAGTGCTAGCCATGGAGAAATCGACGAGCTGCTCGGTCTTGAGCCTCCACTGAAGAGTCAAACCAGGAGTCCGCAGTTGCTACTGAAGCTTTATGAAGGCAATGATGGGGCAGCAGCACTCCAGCGAGATTTACGCGCATTCGGGATCCACTTTGGTAGAAAAGAAAGCTTTGCTTACATGGATTTGAATTAAATCAGCCTCTACAGAGTGAACTCATACTGATCTTTGATTGCAATTAGGTTCTGATGAGCTCACGGCAGGGACAGTTGCTGAATGCAGTGAGATATTAACGCAATGCGCTCAAGACACTCGGGTACGCGTGGATATTGCTTCAAACTCCGGTTTGATGTAGACTGCGCGTACTGAGCCATACCCAACGGTGCATTTTTTTACGAGCAGGTATTTCAAGCGGAGTGCGCCAAGTTGCAAAACGAGATCCACGAGAAAGCGGTATAGTGCATGTGATTGCTCCGCTATTGCGTGCCATTCTGCAGGATTACGAGTCTCATACTGATGCTTAATTCCCCTCTTCTCACTCTACTCTGCTTACTCGACAAGAGAGCCAACACTCGTCTGCGAGACGCTTTTGCGTCCACGAAAGCGTCACTGGCCAGCAAAGACACGGAGATCGCGAGGATCCAGCAGCAGCACAGGCATGCAGATGCTCAATTTCGAGACGCCAGCGAGAAAGGTTCGTCTAAGGGTCAATGCATTCCCAGAAAGCTCCTTGATGTAGACGATACTCATATGGTCCCTCACCACGTCTCTTATCTATGTAGTGCATGATTTCTCCCGAAAGTTCCAGAAGGCCGAGAAAGATCTGATCGCAGTCACGAATGCGGTTGTCGATATGCGGGCGCTCGTGGAAGAGTAAGACTCGAGCTGTTCGTAGTATCCCCAGCCGTGCTATGGGTTGTCTGGATGGGACTTCAGCGAGTCTCTTAGCTTACCTGAGACTTTGGTTTATGTATTTGACGACTGGTGGTTGCAGCCAGGTAAACGAGAAGGAAACATGGCAGCGGTACTGCTGGGAGCTAGAGGAGCGACTCCACGACGCGATGCACACGAGCAAAGCCCAAGAGGTACGCGCTGCTAACGCTACAGCTGCAATTGTTGGATGTTCATTGGGTACAGCACAATGGTGCTGACGCGTTCTTGCCATATTTCCTTCTCATTATCATGCAATCAATAGCGCGACTTGTGGAAAACGCGTGATGCCAAGAAAGAGCAAGCCCGGAAGAACATGCTGCTGTACATGGACGCCCAGAAGGGCAAGCGCCACTACAGCGACCCGTCCGGCGAGCCGGGAACTGCTGAGTTTTCGTTATCGCCGAAAGCTCACAACAGCAAGAACAGCCAGAACTATGTGACATCTGGCGAGAAGGCGCTGGAAACTCGACAAGGTGCTGGCGTTGACCCTGCGGCCTGATTGATAATCAACACCTCAGTCAGATTCCATCAGCTGCGTTTTCATCTTGCCACACAATTCATTTAATACACCGATTCCGATAACGCGTGGTCGCTTGCATGACTCTCCGCTCTCTCTTGCCCTCCTCCGCCATTATCATTAGGAACATCCGCAGTAGCGGGCGAGAGGGGCCTGCTATTGTCCAGATGACCGCGCTGCTGACTACAGTGGTGGTTGCTTCGCTCATTAGTGTGACTTGACGCTTGCCCAAGTCCTTCTGGCTCTTGCCTGCCGTTGTTTTCATTCTCATCATCATGATCGTCATCCTCAGGGAACTCGTGGTGGTTGGCGAGCGTCCTGTTCAGATCCTCTGCATCTCCAATGTACTGCCGTCGCTCTTCTAACGCAGAGGACGCTGAAAACGTCGAATGCATGGAGTTCGAGGACGAACTCAAACGCACGTCGTCCATCGTTGAGCGCTTGCTGCAATACGTAAAGTGATAATAAACACGCAGAACCCGAGTCAGTCGCACCTGCGTATTTCAAGTAACATGTCATTGAAACCTCCTACTGACAACGAACCTCTCCTCGGAGTTTGAGGCTGCCGGCCAGCAGACATTGGTAGCCACACCATGCAACTGCTGGAGCTGGGCGGCGCTGACCAAGTTGCTCGCCAATGGGATCGCGTCTTCTTCCTTCAGCGTCTTCAATCGCTCGAGCAGCGCCACCTGTACCTCCAGTCTACATGTGAGAACACCTCTTAGCGTCAGCCTCAGTTTCTAACCAAACTACGCCCTGTAAACTGACAACAACATATCGAACTGAACTCACAGCTTCCTACACAGCGCTGCAGAGTCGAGTTTGCCGAGATCCTCGAGCTCGTCCGCCGAGATCGCGCAGTTCTCGATACTTTGCGCCAACGGGAACTAGGGAGAAGCAGACAAACGTCACCGCCACCATAGACATAATGATATAGCTAAATAGTTGCATGCAATAGAAGAAAGACGCGGATGTTTTGCTGCGCACCTGCAGGTCGAAGAGCTTCTGGAGACACTTGTGGAACCGCTCGAGCAGCTGCAGCAAGTTGCGCTCATTTACGCCATGCGCTTGCTCTACACACACCCACATTAATCTGTCAGTATGCCAATCGAACCCTATCAAGCAATGCCTAGCAATGCACACATACGCTGGAGCGCCAACAGCGCTGTCTCTATGGCCATCACAGACGAGGATGACGACACCTTGTTCCTCTTCTCTACCGCCGCGTCTCTCATGAGCCAGTCGCTGATCCGGCGGCGGTCGTGAAGCTGCTCGCGTACGTTCTCCAGCAGCACGTCCATCTCGAGCGTGACGCTCGTCACTTCGTAGAGCAGCGCCGCCTCAGTCCGCGAGCGCGCGCATTGGAAGATGAACGCCGGTGGCACGCCCAAGTACGTCTCAAACGACGGTGCAAGCCCTGCGGCTATCGCAGCAGCAGCGTGTAGCTCTTGAGGTGTTGCGGGCGTGGGCGTCAGAGGCGTTGGTGTTGGCGTTGGTGCGGGCGTGTTCAGCGGCCACTGCGGACTCACGATCGTGTTCGCGCGGTCATGGCGCAGTGGCGTGGACACGGTGGTGGTGATGGTGGCGCCATCCGCGCTGCTGCCGCTGCTCTCGTGCGTGGACGGGAGAGTCGCAGTGGCTGAGGTGGCGAGTACTGCTGATCTAGTGGCTGCGGGCGTGTGCAGGTCGCCGAGGAAGAGTCCGCTGTCGGCGAAGTTGACCTCGTCGACCCACTGCTCCATGCTGCTTTCTCTTCTTCTTTGTTGCTGTTCAGAATTGCTCAGAATTGCTCCGTGTTGGAGTGAGCAGGGGAGTACAGTTGATTCGTCTATACTGGCATTTTGGGGAATACCGTCAGTAGGAGCGGTTGACTACTATTGTGTTGCATGGCCATTACGCCATTATACGTGAATACGTTCAACTAACCATCCAACAAGACAACTGAGCAGCTCTCATGGCCGAGTACAGCTGAAGCTGTGCTCAGATGCCCTTGTTGTACGTGAACTTTTCGATACGCTTGCCGTTCTTGTCCGTGAGGTTGTGGAACTGCTCCTCCACGGCGTTGGCAGCGATGGAGCCGTTTTGCGGGAAAAGCGCCACGGCGCCAGGCAGAGCGCCCCAGAGACACAGCGTCAGCACCGCTACACAGTACAGACAGACCGAGAGAGAAAGAGGGAGAAATTCAAGTTAGACCACTTGAAATATAAAGTAGCAAAAGTATACTGTGCAGAGCAGAACATCATAAAACAGGAAGAGTGGTCGTACTGAGTTCGGTGGCGAGACGCGGGTACTTGGCCTTTGGCATGAGCTTCGCCTTCTTCAATCCTTCGTACAGGTACGGAGGCAGCAGCAAAACTTGACTCATACACACACACAGCACGTCAGTCAGTCTTGCGATTTCAAATACCCATTCGATGTGGAAGCGGCTCTGAATACGTACTTGGCATCGGCAGCGCGACACGCGTGAGCGCCACTTGGGTCAGCGACTGACGCCCCGCAGCGACCGATCGGCCTCGCACTTCGCCATCGTCGTCCATGATGTCAATACCGTCCCTGTTACACATAGACATTCACGACTCGATTCAGCTTAACCAACACTTTTGAAGATCCACAAGTCAGCATTACTGTTGGATGAAGTGGCACGTACGTCCACTCGTTGAAGCGCATCGACACGGCGTTGAAAGCACCAGCACTCGCCACGGCAACAAAAGGAACCGTCTATAGGCACAAACACAATGAGAGCCACACATCCGCTCACAGTAAATCTCGTGTCCAGCCAGCACTTCGGCTATACTTGCATGTTGTGTTGGCACACAAGTGCACTTACCTTTCGAAGCGCGGAGCGAACACCAGGCGAGAGCGACTTGGCATTTTCCACTGCGCGTCCGAGACCGACGGCCGTGACACACGACACGATGGACGCAATCGCGTACGATTCTACAAGCGCAGCAGAATACGCAGAGAGAGAGAGAGAGAGAGAGAGAGAGAGAGAGAGAGAGAGAGAGAGCGTAAGTAAATCACTCGGGATGATCAAGCACACTATGCACCACGAAAACAGAAAAAGACGCACTGAAGATAGTCGAGTTGTCCTGCTCGCTGCTGGCGTTGCGGTTCGAGTAGTTGAAGCCCGCGTTGTAGCTCTGGTTCACCCACTGCCAAAAGATCGTGTTGCCGAGCTGCCATGCGATAGATTCACAAGAGAACACGATACGCTTCCTCAATCTAACAGACCGGTCGATGACCATTACGTAGAGAGCAATACTGATCACAATGTACTGTTGGTGGCGCGAGGATCATGCCGGCGCAAATCGGGATGTTCACGGGAACGAAGGCCGAGAGGCGAAAGTAGAGCGGCAGCGTCTCGCCCGTCTGCGGGTGCACCGCAGATTCATACACTACCAACAGAATAACAGCAGCAGTAGCAGTAACAGGTTAGAACGTCCACGAGTGTATCGACATGTATGTGCATCCAACTTGCTTGTATATTTTGTACCTCGACGCGCGTGCCAGAGCTCTTCGTCGGTCTTGTCGCCACGCGTGATGTCGCCATTGCGATAGCTCGCGAGCGTCTGGGTCGCGCTCGCGATCTCCTCTTTCGTCAGGAACAGCGCGCTTCACACACACATACGGAGAGAGAGAGAGAGCATGGTGTGATAAGCCACAAGATGCACAGACAGTTTGGATGGACACTGTTGTAATACGAGCGAACCTGGGCGACACGAGCTCGACGAACTGGCGCCAGCGGCCATAATACGTCGACTGGTCGTACTTTGGTGCGTCTATTAAGCAGAGAAAGAGAGAGAGAGAGCAGTAGCAGCACGACCAGACGCACACGAATCAGTAGTCAGAGGCGGGACCAATGAACAGATACAGGTGGGGCTTATAGGAGGACAACAGCGAGGGGCAGGGTGTGCGCACGTACCGATCGTGAAGGACGGGACGTCGGTCGCCATTGCTCTCTCGCCTGCCTGTGGTCGTCAGATGAAAATGATGAAGTGGTCTTCCCTTCCAAACTTCAAAGAGGTACTTTAATGAGTCCTCTAAGGTAATACACACCTACTATAGTACTTGATTAAAATATGTGGTCCACATGAATATAACCTTAGCTAAGTGCGTGTGGAGGATCTTTTTCGCACTTAACTATTGATCAACCCATTTTTTCGCTGCTGAATGACAGTGTGAACATTCAAACTCAGAACCCAACCAAGTTCTCTCGTGCAGTCATTGCAATTGTTGCAGAAACGACGATGGATCTCTCTGTCATATCAGCACCAGCACCACTTCCTCCACTCACGTCTGCGCTTGTGGTCCTGCGCTCGCACTCAGGTGTGTCCCTCACGACACTACCGCACGCCACCTTGGCAATCAGCGAGTTTCTCGACTATGGGCTCCCGCAGTTCTGGAGCCTCCCACGTGCGTGCCAAGCTAACTCCCTGTCGCTGCTCCGCCGTCTTGCTATGCACGGCGTATCAGTTGGTGTCGACCCGTACTACTGGACGTATCAGTGCAGTCAAGGACTGGTGTCCGCGGTGGAGAACGACAACCTCGCGATGGTTGAGCGGCTGCACACGTGCTGTCCCGAGATGCTGCCTTTCAACGCGATGATTGAAGCTGCGAGGTCAGGGAATGTACGGATGCTGGAGTGGCTGTCGAAGCGTCACGAGAAAGCTCCGTGGGTCCCGCAGATGATGGACGAAGCGTCGTCGGCTGGGCAGATCGAGATGCTTTACTATCTGAACAATCACCCGAAGAACGCTGGGTGCACGGACGACATCATGATGGCTGCAATTCAAGGTGGGCATCTCAAGTCCGTGAAATGGCTGCACGCCCATTCTGTCCCAGAGGTGTTTTTGGTGGATGGCGAGTACTTCGGGCGGGCTGTCATTGAATGCGGGCATGTCGAACTGGCAAGGTATTTGTTTGATCACCCGCATCACGACGAGCTTGATTTGATCGAAGGGTTCTGTGCTGCACTCGAGCTCGGAGACATTGAGTTGGCCCAGTGGCTGCTGAGCAAGCAAGACAAAGTCGCGGTGGACTTCCGCCATTATCCGGAACCAATGAATTGTGCCGCCAAGGGCGGTCATTTGCATGTTCTGCAGTGGCTCCACGAACAAAAGCACTTTCCTCACGCGTGTATTACGAAACAGGTGATGATCAATGCAGCGAAGTCTGGGAGTCTCGAAGTAGTGCAGTGGCTCCATGAGAATCAATGCAGCGATGTCAATACAACTAGCACAGAGGCAATGGATTACGCGGCTTCAGGAGGGTATCTCGACATTGTGAAGTGGCTCCACGAGAATCGAAGCGAAGGGTGCTCCACGAATGCGATGGATTCTGCTGCAAAGCATGGCCACATTGAGGTTGTGAAGTGGCTGCAAGCGAATCGCTCTGAAGGATGTACGCGGCGAGCGATGGACGGGGCCGCTGGGAATGGTCATCTAAATGTGGTCCAGTGGCTTCACGCGAACCGAGCAGAAGGATGCACAACCAAAGCGATGGACTACGCTGCGATGAGTGGATATCTCGATGCAGTCAAGTGGCTCCACGAAAACCGCCGCGAGGGATGCACGTCCGATGCAATGGACCATGCAGCTGGTTGGGGTCATCTCGACGTTGTCAAGTGGCTGCACGAAAATCGCAGTGAAGGCTGCACGACCGAAGCGATGCGGCTTGCTGCAATGCGCGGGCACTTTGGTGTCCTGCTCTTTTTGCACGCAAACCGCAGAGAAGGATGTCTTCGCGGTACAATCTATGTCGGCGAGGAGTACATCGATCTCTTGGAGATCTTGCAGTGGTTACATGCAAACTACCCTGACGCAGTTAATTTGGACAGACTGCGAGCGGAGAGTGGCTATATGTCAGAAGCGCTGGAATATGCTCTAAGAATGGCGCTCGCAAGTTGAAGAGGCTGACACTTATAATTGTACCACCCACCACGAGCAATCAGCGCTAAAGCAGCAATAGTAGGGTCGACTTATTTGTTCTCGTCACCTGCGAACAACTCTGTAATATCAGACTTCGTGCAAGCTTTTCCTATCACACACGAGCGCCTACAGCGCATAAGACAGCATGCAGTGACTGCCTCTTTGTTTCTATTTGCTTCACGTGCGCATGTCAATCACTGAACAGTACAAACCATGATGTCTGAAGGATGAGAGAAGTCAAAGTAGACACATACTATTATAGTCCATTGCCGACGAGCAATTCTGTCCACACAAAACCACTACCTGCTCTGAGTGCCTATACGTAGAGCAGGACCGTTCGCTCCTAGAGTGGTGGCAGGAAATATAAGACCGCTTCGCTTTTTACGCTCGAGACTCAGGCAGATAA
>JALBYZ010000918.1:0-13153 GCA_038050575.1 Globisporangium mamillatum | reverse complement strand
CGAGTGAGCGAGACGGTGAGCGAGCAGTGCGGTGGCGAGCAGGTTCGGAAATGAGGAACGAGACGATCGCAGTATCAGATCGCACCCAGCCTCATCCAATACACACACCGTCCACCGCATCCTAGGTCTCTCTGGGTCCATTGAATCTCCCTAACCTGCTGCTACCAACACCACAGGCCAAAAGAGCATTCGTGTGAGTGTGTGAACGTGCTGGTGCGACCACTGTGGTCTGCAAATGACCACTCCGACCGTATTCGCACATGTTTGGATGAGGTTCAGAGCGACAGCAAAGTTCGTCCATCCTCCAAACTCAACCTTCAACCAGTTTGTATTCATCATGCGTCTGTAAACCAGTTCCAAATGACCGCTTATGTGTTGTGCACCGATTGTGTAACCGGCAAATGTGTTGGTCAGGTGCTTTCAACTGAAGGGATGGTGGCCAGTCCATCAAACACCGATAGAGCCTTGACGCCTTGAAATTCGTCAGGCTCAGCTTGAGCCAGTGCCTGTCAGTGCTCGATCATTCTGAAGTACCTTTGGAACCAACAGGATGGAACCACGCGCGCTTTTTCTTCGATAGCGGCGCGAGAGGAAATCCTGGCCCAGGTGACTGCGGGTGGGCGATGGTGACCCTGGATGATCGCATAAACGAGTGGGAACTCGCAGCATGCGGATACGTGTATAAGGGCCCCAGCGCCACCAACAACTACTGTGAATATGCAGCATTGCAAGCTGGGCTTGCGCTCAAGTACATGGCTACCCACCTCGAAGTCTATAGTGACAGCAATATGATCATTGATGCACGAAACGGATACGCAACAGTCGTAGCCCCTCACCTCCAGGTCTCAGTAACCAATGTAGACACACGGCAAGAAACATCGCGTGGACGTCATGGAAACACGTCGAAAGGGAATATAACAAAATGGCTGGCTACCTCGCAAACGTGGCGATGGATTCGCGCGGAACACGAACTTTGCTGGCAACAACCACAGGGACAGACAGTGATCGATTCCAAAAAGTACGGAGCCACCTGGAAAACGACATGCAGGGCCCCACATCACGAATGAAGCAAACTTCGTTCATCACAGTACTCAAACAGTTCCAGGGTTCTTAAGCTTAACTGCTAAATAGAATACCTTTCAACAGCCTCGACGCCTTGACGCAAGCAAGACCCCTCAACGTCATTCCTATTTCCCGAGGCCGAGAAAGGAACACAGTAGTGCCAGTCGGTCCGACACCGCAAGAAGCAAATCGCACGCGATTGCTTCTTCGTCTACGAGATCACGCCAGTCATCACGTCGGTCAACTCATTGCGTACGACCCCAGCCTCTTGCAGGTTCAGAACTCTATCTCTATCCATCTGTCCATGGAACAGACCAGAAGTCTCTCTGGAGGTGACCGCAGGATGCTTTTCCTTCTCATTGCGTTAGCCTTTGTGGTCTCTTTCCGAGGATAACACTTGAAACAACACAACTCGTCGCTACATATTGAGAACAAAAGTCCACATTCTGGGCGGTTGTGTTCACAGCTCGCAGTAGATACTGCAGTACTCATGGCTGTGCGTTGAGCGTTTAATCGCACTCTTGGACGGCGTCCTAATCGCAAGTGCGTGAGAAGTGGCGCGTTACTGTGTTCAGCATGCTCTCTTTTTAGCCCTCTGGTTGGCTTGGCCTTGAGAAGAGAAAAGCTTGTAGAAAGAGGGATGAAGTGTGGTTGATTGTCGCGCGTGTGAGTGAGCGTCAGCATGGTGCAAGAAAGGTCCTACCTTGTCTGTACCATTGGATTGGATGAGCTCTGTACTGACTTTTTGCGCATTCTGTAGTCACATGCGTGGTAGGGCGTCACGTGAAGTGCCCAAGTGACAGGACCACCCATCCCTCCGTCTCATCGAGCAATCGCGATTGGATGTGAATGAAGAAGCAGCTTTCGCGGCAGGTGTCAGAGGTTGTGCTTGTTCCATTAATGTTACTGCAATTCAAAGCAATTAGTTGGCCAGGGAGCAGCAATCACGCGAGGCAAAAAAAGGTGCGGCAACAGCATAGAAAGCCCTTGACTTCAATGCAAAGCGCTCGGTTTTCAATCGGTCGCGACTTCACCGAGAGCGGCCCACGAGCGCTTTGAATGGATTCCGGAGCCGGCGCACGCACTGCATCAGCAACGCCTCAACTATCACTCTATCATAGTGTTCTCCAAGAGTATCTGCCCAACTGGATGGAGTGACCGAAGGAGACCCACGTAGAAAAAAAGATAACCTACAAGCGAAGTGACTGAACCTGCGCGATGTCACTGCTCTATCGGTATTCTAGGGTACAGACGTGGTAACAAAACCCTACCAGTGAACGCGAATCGAGAGCTCTGGCTCAGCTGTAGCCTGCTCACTTTCCAATTTGTCTCACTTCTCAGAGAAGGGATAAAAAGAGGCTGCTTGCATTCGCCGTCCGTCGGGTTCCGCAAGTCACAACAACACAGGTACCAAACAACCATGCTCCGAGGATCTTCACTCTCCCCCGTCTTCATCGCCCGTTCACACTCCTATCCGGAGGCAGTGCTCCGAGCACTAGGAGAGAGCCGCGGAAGCGACACCGTCCAAGTCATCGGTCATCAAGACGGCGTAGACCCACTGGCGCTCACACTCGACATCTACGTCCAGTCGCTCCACCAAGCGGCTACTGCTGCTACCGCCACCACGCGAGCACCGTACGAGAAGCCTGATGAGATGTCGATCTTTTCGCGCAAGTGCTCCTGGGTGGCGCTGCAGTAGCTGCGAAAGGATGTCCTACAAGTCGTCGGTAATGATGATGGTAGCCACCATTGTGAGCAGTGCGCGCAGCTCGCAGAGTTTCTGGAGCATGCGTTTGAGCGTCCGGCCGTGTTTGATCGCACGTGGGGTGGTGCGATGGTGCTAAGTGCCGCGAAGGTGACTCAACTCATCAACACGCTCCTGCGACTGGTGTGCGCACTCCCCAAGGAAGCCGCAGGCGAGAATTATTCCCGACTTCACGAGAGAGCTACCGCCATCGTGTCCTCGTTTCTAGTACTAGACTGGAAGAAGACCGAATAGTAGGATATGGGCCGACTTGCAGAAGCAATACTTGCTCTGTTCTGGAGATGCTTGGCGTTGTGCTTCATCTGATACGAGATACTTTGGAGTGTTTGAGCGTAGTAGCAGGAAGTAGATCCAACTTGAAACCATCAAGTCGAAATTATGGAAGTTCTTCAAATTGCAAATTCCCATCTTCGCATCCGCGAATACCTCTGGATGCCCAAGCAATCGCTTGTTATCTGTAGATCCGAAGCCACCGTCCTTATCATGGCGTGACTACAACGACTTTTAGTGTGTACACTACTCATGTCACTGTATTCCTATGAACACAAGCAACTTTCTATGGACGTCAGCCTGCATGGGCAGCCTCTCAAGGAAAAGTGCGCTAAATGGCGATCGAACTAGGCAATGTCGCTGGTTGAATGTTCGTATTTGGGGAACCCAATCTATTGCATGCAACATCTCAAAAATCACAAACAAATGTATTGAATTCGTATGCAATTTTTTAGCAATGTAAATACTTGTCAGATGCTACCAGGATAGTGTTCTTCTCATTCTACTGCATTCCTACTGACGGGTTGGGATGAGGAACGAGGTCATAACGGCAACGATCTGCTTGTGAGCTTCAGTAGGATCTAACGTCCCTTTATTGCCTTCTTCATCGCTCACAGACTGTGCGAGTCGCAGGAGCGTGTTGACGAAGTGAGTCACCTTCTTGGCGCTCAGCACCATGATGCCGTTCCACGTGCGATCAAACAGAGCAGCGTGCTTGAAACAGAGCTCCAGGTACGCTGCGATCTGTCGACACTGCTCGCACTGGTAATTCTTGACGTCGTGCCCACTGACAGCGAGCAGAAGTTGCTTGTGTAGCTGCTTGAGCGCGGCCCAAGAACATTTGCGAGATAATTGTGGCTCTAATTTCCCAGGGGAAGATGCACGGAGAATCTCTTCACTGGCCGCTTGACGACTGCGAATGCCGACGTCGAGCGTGAGAGCGATTGGATCATGGTCGTCGCGACGGGCGTGGACGCGGATTTCCTTACAACTGTTCACGTTGAAAGTGCGTTGAAGGTCTTCAGCATTGGGGTCCGAGCACTTGGTGGAAACTGGGACGATGGAGAGATGCAAGCGACGGAGCATGGCTGTTGGTGTTGTTTGCTGAAGTTCACTGATATTATAGTGGGGCGACGCTTGCTGCACTGGAGGCTCACGAGTGCGTGTCGATTCAGTTGCTCGTCTGGCAAGTGAGTTGGAAAGTGAGCAGCCCAGTTTCATTTCGGGTAAGCTCTGAGTCTTTGCTTCGGGAGCTATGCTATGTGCCCAAAGCCGATGTTGAAGGCATTCTGCGTGACTGACTACGTGGGAGCTTTGACTGGCGTGGGAACGACGAACTGCCGGACAGAAACGGGCTACCTCCACTGTAATCACAATTATCGATGAGCTAGCCAGAAACGGGCCATCTTGAGTGTAATCGCGTCTATTCGATGAGGACAACGGTGAGTGAGGGTAGTCATTTTCGTCAAAAGTCATTCTAGTGAAAGGAAGCATGCATAATACGACATCCTTCAGAACGGAGGAACCAGAGGCAGGAATTGCATCGACAAACTGGCTTGTCGATTCGTTCTCTGTCCATTGCTTTGCTGAGCTCTGTGTAATAGTGGTGCTTTCATTCTCTCAGTTTGCGTTCCCACCACTATCATGGAATCATCACTAGCCATGTGCTATGTGGAAGTAATGGTGTGACTGGTAAACAAACAAACAAAGAACCACATCCAGACATGCAAAGAAATCGGAGCACAGTTCTCATCCAATCCTCTCTTCAAGATGAGCATGCCAGTGGGCCTTTTTATTGTGTGACAACTGAACCACCATCACTCGCATGCCAATCAACCTGAATCACCTTCTCAATAGCATATGTGAAGCACTTTGTCCATATGTTTCGGTAGTGAGTTTTCATATTGATGTGTACCTATCCTATCGAATAGACTACGCTGCCTCTACGGCCTCTACGGCGCGCGTCAAGAGTGCATGCGATCGCCATCCAATGTCAATGATGGGCAAACTGCAAACAGCAAAGCCCAATTATTGACAGAAAATTTCTGTCAATAATTGGTTGGCTGGTTAACCCTAACAAAAAGTGAAACTGACCAGATTTTCCATACTCAGCGGATGCTTTTTCGAACAAAAAATTCAAAACCGCCTGGGATCAGCCAGCCAGAGCCTATTTTGGTCCGCTTGCTTTTACTTTTTAAACCCAATACTCGAGCCAATGCCTATTAAACGAGGAATGTCATAGAGAATTTGGCTCGGATGTATAGAGGTTTCCCTCGATCGAAAGATGATGATGTGTCAGATCCCGCTGCACACCAAGTCGCACTGGTTCAGTCGCACAGAATGCGTCGCTTTACGTGCATGTGCTTTTCGCAATTGCGCAATGCGTGCGTGTTGTTCTTTAAACACGCTGAAAGCAAGTCGGACGCCTCGCCCTTTGTCATATTGATCGCCTCTCACTTGTGCATCAGCCCCCATCAAAAGACCCCTCCTCAGCAGATCAGCAGATCAGCAGATCAGCAGCCCACAGAAGATGCCGCTGACGCAGTGCAGAAATACCGAGCACTTGCAGGACCTCAACGAGGCCCCGATCCGCCCCACGTGGTTCTCCGAGCACAGCCAGGCGCTCGTGGTGCTCAAGGACATCGAGCGCATTCACGTCGTCAACTCTGCGAAGGACCCGTCAGGAGGAAGAAGAAGAAGGCGAACGACATACGTGGTCGAGGCGTATCGCGCGTCATCCAAGAACCGCATCCCGACCAACCAGAAGAAGAAGGAGCATCCTGCCGGTGAGTTTGCCAGCCACCAGCCACAACACCAGCACCAGAAGCTCGAGTCCCGTGTGGAGCGAACCTTCGGGGATTTTTCGGACCTCTGTGGCAAGATGTACCGCCAGGCGCACGACGCCCACGGCGCAAAGCTGTGCCCGTTCTGCGAACAAGTGATGCAGGAGCTGATCGCCGGCAATGCGACGCCGAACGCGCTCACGAAGTTGCTGATTGGCGAAGCGAAAGTAACGCGACGGCTCGCCAAGTTCCTCAACCGCATGCTCGAGTTCACGAGACGCTGCAGCGCATCAAAGGGTGAGCGAAAGTGCTCTGGCGAGGACATGATCCCGCTGCTGCTGCACGACTTCCTCATGGACCGAGACGCACTCTCGGCTTGAGCTTGTTTGCGAGTGTGTGTGTGGGTTGCTATCAGTGCGTGAGGACTCGTGTGTCCCTCGAGCCAGAATAATGCGTGTTGCCTAACTTCAAAATGAAATGCATGGCTGTTGGTGAGCGGAACGCATAAGCCCTTGCAGATTCAATTCGAACGCGTTGCCTCGTGGCCATGTCTGAACCAGCTTTTGAGCTTGTGGATGGGAGCCGGAGGTGCTGAGGTCTAGAGCTCCTGCAGTCTTGAAGTCAGTGACTGACTGGATTTATTTCATTGAAGGCCAATGAGACCAACTGATTTGAATTGATGTAGCCATTCAGCCAAGCCATTCGAGCAAAATATGTGATGTGAGGAATGTGACATCCTATATACAAAAGGACTTTATCTTATCTGGATCAGCAAGTTAGCTACTGAAATAGGTGATACAATCGGATTTGAGGGCCACCTACCACGAAAATCAAAATGATTTTCTGGATATTTCTGCTGGAAAAAACCATTTTCGAAAATCAGCAGACGCAATTTTTTGACACTGGTATGCTCTTCAAACATGCGGATCTCTCTGTGAAATCATGAAGTTGGCTTCGTTTCCCAGCAGATTCGAGCTTGAAGAAAGAGGCAGAGGCATCCGTCCAGTTGGAAGGCCCCTAGCTCGAAGGAGAAGCCAAAACCTGGGACGGTTTGGCATCCTCAGGAGTGCCCCACGTGCTTGCGCACCATATACTGAGCACTTCGCTTCAAGCCGAGTAACCTCAGCGCACCATCTCCGCTTGAAGTTTCAAGATGAGCTCATCGGCGCGAGTCCCGCCACTCGCTGTGCTCCCGAGTGTCGTCGTCACTCAACTCCGAGTACCAATGCCATAGAGAACCGACTCAGAGCAGGCGGTCCTACACACATCCGTGTATCAGCCGTCGAGTCGGATCCGCTGAGCGCGACCCTGAGTCTCAATCAGAGACGGTGCGTTGACGAGACACTTTGCTCCTCGCCTTCACCATCACCGCTTTCGTCATCGGAGCTCAAGTTCTAGAGCTCGTTGAGCGAGCTGAAGAAGCTGCGGTCTGTAATGCAGAGCTGCGTCGGACGCAGAGGAAACACTGCAAGCAGTGCAAGGGGATCGCCCACTACCTCAAGCTCTGCTGGGAGACCCCGCGGCTGATTCACCGCAGCTGGGCGAACGGTAGAGGCTACTTGCGCGTGAGTGTGCTCGCGTACTTCGAGCGGCTGCTAAAGCTGACGCAGACGCTCATTGCCTTAGAGTAGGAAGGCTGTGAAGAACGCACGCGCTTTATCAACATTGTGGCAAAGTTCCTCCAGCCAAGCGACACGAAAGACACGGTAGTATAAGACACAGAGATAGCTTCATACACGAAGAACCCAAATATATTTGTACACTTTATTATCATCTATCCTAGTGCTTTGCAATCCCGATGTTATAGTTTTGACGGTGCCCTGCCAAATGAGGTAGGAAGAGAACAGGGCGGCTCCAACATTAATCTTAGAGCTCTGCTTGGTTGGCATTGCTAGACAGCAAGGTCCTTTGCGCACGCACGCCAAGCACTCGCGTTGTCGTTCATTCGGGGTGAGAGGCAATCCGGGTGAAGCACCACAGCGGTTCGAGGCTTGGACTCGCACGGGATCAGCTATAGCACCGCGCTTGCGCCATTCGGAAGCTGCGAGTCGTCAATCACTCTTCTGTCCGGAGATTTCTTCGAACTTGCCTTGTTCGTTTACGCGTCCTTGTCGGCGTCTTGCTGCAGGAACGTGCTCACAATAGAGCCAAACTTGGCGTGGCACTCGGTGGCCTCAGGGCCATCGACGCCGAGCTGGCTCGCATAGCGCAGCAGCAGGTTGATGAACTTGGCGAGCACGTCGAGCTGGTAGCTCATGGCGCCGTTCCACGCGCGGTTGAGCATGCGCGGACGCTCCCAGCAGTACGTCATGTACGCCGCGATTTTCTTGCACATGGCGCAGTGCTCGCCCTTGCCTACGCAGTGCTGGATGTCAGCGCGCAGCTTCTTCAGGTCCACGAGCGAGCGCTTGATCGTGTAGTCCGGGGTGCGGTCCTCGAGCGTCATCTGTAACGACGCATCCTCCGCCGACGGGATCTGCAATCGCTGGAGGCTCGTCGCGGACACGAAGCTGTCTTGGGCCGCGGCGGGGACAACTGGCGGCGGCAGCGGGCGGAAGTAGATCTCAAGCGTGAAGGTCATAGCGTGCTTGGACTCGACGAGCGCGACGATGTCGGCGCTCGGCTCCGTGACCTGCTGGCGGGTCAGGATCGGCAGGCGGGTCACTGGACGCATGAGGACGGCGGTCGAGAGAGGCTGGAGAAGCATGGTAGCAGATGTGGAGGTACTGGTTGCTTTGCAAGTGTGTGCGCTGCGTGAGGTGGATTCAGGAATGAGCTGGCGTGTGTGTACGGCACAAAACTGCAAATTTGGCTAGCGAGCTCTGGGAACCAACCTAAGCCACATAGAGTGTGCGCCGCCGCCAGTCTCTCACGTCAGCATTGCTGATGCTGTTGGATGGAGAGAGAGAGATTAGAGAAAACATCGCGGATTGCGACTGGCTGGTTAACTGTACTGCAAACCTATTCCGTCACTGAGTCAGTCCATCAAAACATCAAAACATCAAAACATCAGTCGGTCATTCGCGCGCCGAATTACGCCATTTTCATTGGCGCCTGGGGGCTCGGAGTCGATGGCGTCACATAAAGATTCTTGTGAGACCTGAGAGCGGACCCAGAGACAGGGAAGGGAGCGCATTTTGAGCCAATTGCCATCACATCAAAAGATTAGATTAGTGCGCGTCTACAGCTCGGCAGCCTCGCATTCCGGTCCAACAGGGAGTAGTTCAGTCGTTATACGAGCACTCCGTCTCATTTTTACGCCCGACGAAATTGTCGCACATCAGTCACGAAGAGTTCAGGAGGATACCTACCATCAAAGGCAAATACTGAAGCAAAATGGCGACAGCCAACGCCAACGACAACAACAGCGCGTTTCCATGTGCTGCCATTAGCCGTTTGCCTGCGTTCCAGCTGACCTCCACGTGGCTGCCGTGTCACTTTTGGCGTGGCGATTCATGGTTCAGTTCTTCGCCTTGTCACGTGAGATTCCGAAGAAAGCGATCTGAATCTTGGCGACGCCAAAAGAAACCACGATGCAAGTCGCAGCCCACAAGAGCCAGCTGAACGAACAATTTCGTCCAACTCCAGTAGTTTCTTCAGTAATCCTCAGGTGTGTGCAGATCACATACTCTCCAGTTTTGATTGGTAGTAGTAAGCCAGTCACCGCGGTTAGTCTGCGTCTCGAATCGGCTACAAATACAAAGAGAATTCTTACTGGTGACACGGCCATAAAGTTAGGAGACCAAGCCAGCTAAGTTCGCACACGTAAAATCAACGCGCACCCAAACAAACTGTTTGGATGAGAAGAGCAGCAAGCAAGCATGAATCAACTGTTCGCTCGCTCGTCCAAGCATTTCTGTTTAGACAGATGCACGCATCAATGCGCGTGTGGCAATGGGGATAACGGAGGAAGAGATGCGCCGGTCAATTGATGAGTGATGAATGCGAATAAGGTGTTCATAGATGGAAGTGTTTGGTCATAAGACAGAAACGCCACGTAAGTCGCATCTTGACGAGCCAGCTCGATGGTGCACTTGCTCTTCCTAGCTGCCAAGAACTGTATAGGTACAGCATAAGTCATTCTACTACTCCATATCGAATGGTCTACATGGATTCAACGTAAGGTGTATGTTTGTACTTGCGACCGAACCGTGTTCTTCCCCACTCACTCACGCCACGACGCCAGCAGAAAACGCTGGATAAGAAACCTCCTAAACAGCCCAATCGCACGGCGACTGACATGATGAATTTGCCACACACACAAAAAAAGGTGGGATAATTAATGAACGCTCTCCAAGTACACAACGAATTCTGAAGCAGCTCGGCCAAACAAATGGCTGCATATCAAGCGCTCGCGACACGGTTGAGCACAACCAGGCAACGACCACAGGGACACGAACCTATCGTTTAGTCTATTTACCAGGGTCAGTTTCAAAGGTAATAATGGCAAGCGACAAAAATAACCGATGTAGTGGTATCCAGTTATCCTGTTCAATAGGATATTTTGATGAGCGGCTGCTGCTTGTCTGAACTCCTTCACCTCGCATTTTCCAGTGCAGATTGGACGAGCTGCTGTTCGCGCTATGTTCATTTTCAGCGAGAACCGCCGCGTCTGGCCGATATATATCATCGTTGGACCTTGAAGCTGCCAGTCAAACAGCTCTTCCGCATCCATGTCCCTGATTGGACGAGAGAAGAAGACCACCCGCTCGCTGGTCTTCCTTCCCGTGTTCTCGTCGACAGGTGGGCGTACCTATCACTCATTATCACCAGACATAGCCAAACTCCAGTCGCTCTGCCAATCCAGTTGTTTGGAAGACAGTTGATTCTTCCAACTGAGCCAGTGCTTTTCTTCAAACTCCAGCGCAGTTTGAGCATTGGCGCGTGCTCCACGCACACATTTCATGTCTCGAGGCTCATTTCCTAGTGCACCGGGTTCCAGACAAGTGTCGATTCCAGCCAGCCAACCAGACAAACCAGTCAGCCATTGAGCTGCTTGCTCTATTGCCATCTGGACAGACGCCTGGGTCTGTCTCTGATTTCCAAATAAGCTTCAACGCCTTCACCACAACTCAATTTCCCTCCTCGTCACAGCACAACCCACGATGCCGCTGCCAGGTCTCACTTTGTGCTCCTCCAGAAGCCCGCTCCAGGCGCTGACCCCAGTGACGATGGTGCCCGAGTGGATCTCGCAGCGCGGCCAGGTGTCCGCGACTCTCCTCAAGATCGAGTACGTCGAGGTCAAGAGCGTGGCCGACCGCCGAGGAGACCGCAGCTACGTGGTCGAGATCTACGAGTACACCTCGAAGAACCGCATCCCGACCAACCGTCCTCGCTGCCAAGTCTCGGACCGCTTGCGCAAGCCGAACGCTCGCATCCAGCGCGAGTACTCGGAGTTTGCCTCGCTACGTAGTGAGGCGTACAACCACGCACACCTGGCGCACAACCTGACCCCGTGCGAGTTCTGCAAAGGCGTGATCGAGGAGATTGTCTGGGGCGACAGCCAGCCGGGCGGGCTGCTCAAGCTGCTTGCCAGCGAGGACAAGCTGGTGCAGATGCTCGCCAAGTCCGTCAACGCGTTCCTAGCGCTCGTGAAGCGCAACGGCGACGGACGCCTCTGCACGGGCCAGAACAACGTCTCGCAGGTGCTGCACGACTTCCTCTTCAAGGATGACTCGACGACTGACAGATAGCAGAGGAGCGACAAACAGCCAGCAGCCAACCATTCGATGTCAGTGAGTCCCTCCTTATCTACAGAGCGATGCTCTCTCAATCCTGCATGCGCTCCTCTTCAGCGCATATCCCAGCCAACAACCACAGCCTCGCCCAAGCGTGAGCTCCTCCACGAATTATCATTATAAGATATACATGATCGGCGAACGAAGCCGTTCATTACGTATTGTTTGTTAAACGAAGACAGGCTTCATCCACTTGCCTTCTTCTTCTCTCTCTCTCTCTTTTAATATACTCTGGGGGGGTGCTTGCGCTCTCTCCGTCTCTAAATACTATTGCTTGTCGTCTCAGTTAAATAATCCCGAGCGAGACCTCGTACCGCCGCTTCAGGAACGCCTCGATCATCTCCAGCACTTGATCGTTCGCGAGGCAGAGGCGATTGTTCGAGTCCGACTCGCTCGTGAGACTCAGTACGCCGTTGATGAACTTGGAGAGCAGCTCTTGGCGACTCGAATTGCTCTTAAGGATGCGCTTCACAGTCCACGACTGATTGTCGCTGTGTGTCAGGTACGCGTGCAGCGTCTGGCAGTGCACGCACTGGTCCGCGTGCTGCTGTGCGACGACCTGGAGCGCGTTCTTGAGCTCCCGAAAGTCCGCGAAGCGGTGTTCCACATGGTAGTCTGGCTCGCGCTCGTTGAGCATGAAGTCGATTAGGTCCGAGCCAGTGATCGTCGCCGCGATCGTCGGGTTATACACCGAGTCCGAGACCCGCTGCAAGTGCTCGCTGCGCTGCTGGTACACGTCGACGACGTAGTAGCTCACGCCGTCACGCTTGACCTTCTTGGTCACTTCCAGGAACTCAATGCGGTTGAGCGTCGCGCTCCCGGACTCGGAGAAGATACTCGATCGCGACGACTGGGACGACTGCTCGAGAGCCTCTGGTATCGGAGTCGACAGCGACGTGCAGAGTTCGGTCGTAGAGGTTGGCGAGTTGGGACTCGAGGACGAGTCGGAGAGCAGCGTCTCGGTGCAGTCGCTGGGCGTGAGGGCATGAGGAGGGACTGCTGGGGTAGATGGCGGCATTCTGGTTGGTGCTAGTACTGCTAATGCTAATGCTGCTGGTGTAATGGTGTAGTGGGAGGATCTGTCGTGTTGGTTGCGTGGCGTTTTTAGGAATGAAGTGAGAACGCAGAATGCAAGGCTGTCCCGCCTGCCATGACAAGCGAGCAACGGTTTTTGAGATGTCCCGCCAAGTGGCTACACTTTGGAGAGGATTTAGTCCTCTAATAATGAATATATAGTGCAGCTGAAGATTTTATGACTGACTATTACACTTGATTTTTTATGTAAGGTTTTGATATAGAATTAAAAGGTATATTTGTTGATGGATTGTTTTGATGTTGAGACAATCACGGGCATCTTTTTTGAAACAAAATTGCGTGGTTGTCAATTTCAATCAAGTTGCGATATTTAATGGACTCCTCTTAAAGTCGGTGGTGTCTCAAAACTCGGAAGCGTGTGGCTTCAACATGGTGTGTTGTGCCGATTACACTCCGCGCCAAGTCTTTTCGCACACTACCTTTTTGCTCATATCTCCGTC